>MU775216.1:215516-233378 GCA_026770625.1 Nicotiana glauca | reverse complement strand
CTAATATTAATATCTAATTACTTATTTATCAAACAGAAATTAAAAGATGCTATTTTCTTAACAAAATCAGTAAACCCTAGTAAAACTAAACAAAAATTAAGAAACAAATAACGGAAAACAACTAAAAACATATAGACAATCACATGCAAGAAATAGAAAAAGAAAATAAAGACTTAGCTTTTTTTAGTCTTTTTATATCACTGGCCAGTCTTTAGACATCAACATGGAACTGGACAGGTTTGGCGGCAATTTCCTTGAATTTTGACTTCACCGGCGGGTTTTAAACTTCTATTCGAGCCAATCTAGTTGGCTTTGGGACTCAAAATTTTTAGAAACGTGTTGAGGGTGTCAAGGAGAGGTTACAGTCTGATTTTGGGCTAGTTTGGGTGAAGTAGTATTCGCCGGAATTAGGGTTCCGGCGACACGTTTTTGGATATTCGAACAGCTAGAGAGGGATTCGAAATAAATGGAGTAGAGGGGTGAACTCAGGGGCTTATGGTGGTTCTATGGTGTAATTTGGGGGTTGATTGGTAAAGGTGACGTTTTCCTCCAGTAGGGGTTCCGGCGGGGGTCGGCGGGGAAATGGGGGCGGCTGAAATAAGGAGGAAGATGAAGAAGAATCAAATGACTTAGGGTTTAATTGGTTTTTGGTATATTAAAAGCATAACAATGATTTACAGCCGTTGGATGAATTAAAATGAACGGTTGAGATCTCTTGGGCTTTAAACGGCGTCGTTTCCTTTATTAAGAGGTGAGGCCATACAACCGTTAGATCAATCAATTTCAACGGCTTGGATTTAGCTTATCCAAAACGGGGTCGTTTGGTTATGTGGAGGGGCAGACCGGGCATGGAATGTTTGGGCCTGGGCGTGGGTATTTTTGGTTTGGGCTTGGGGTATTTAGCCCAAAATTTTTTAACAATCCACTTCTTTCTTTTGTATTTTATTTTCTCATTTGTATTTTGTTTTGTATTTTTATTTTTTCTACTTCCAAATTTATATTATTTTTTTCAGATTTATAAAATTGAAAATTTAGACTAATCCAACTAATTAAAGCCTAAAATTAATAACTATTATTTTTTAACAATTTCTAATTAAATGCTAAAATGAACTATTTTTCCGTGATTTTCTTTATATTGTTCCAAAAATGAATTAATACCCACTTGAAAGTAAATTCCTAATGTAAATACATATTTTTTATTATTATTATTATTATTATTATTTTTATGAGTTTATTATGCAACTAATTAACAAAAAAATGCAACAAATATCAACAAAATTGTAAAAATAATGAAAAATTATTTTATTTGGATTTTAGGAATAATTTGCTTAGGGCAAAAATCACATGCTCACAGACACCACCCAATGTAACTCTCAACTTCTAGCCATATACAAATCCACAACATTCTTAATTGCTACATATAAATCTCTCGAGAGTCATCCACTCTACTCAAATCTCAATTAGACTGATCAAACAGACCGAACGACCTGTGGCACATTAGTATTCCAACACCTAAGGAAGTAACCCCACCTTAATGCAACCAAATAAATTCATGCTCCATGCACATTACATCATTTACCAATAACAAATCAAATCATATAGTGATTCTCATATAGTTATAAATCCTAATACAACTCGTACCCAGAAATTCCCTTACTCAAGTCATCCTCGATTTCACCCTCTGCTGAACATAACTCATTCACAAGTATACCTCAGACCGAAACCAATACAACACATCACCGTATAATCAACTTATCAATAGCGGACTCCCCCACTTGGATCAAAGCCATAGATCAGAACACACCATAACTCACAATGCCCATACTTTATTACAACCATAATACGGTAGTGAGATTCAACTAAATCCTCCATAAGCTCGTGTAGCACAACCTATCTATCATCTCAAATCATCTGCAAATCCCGCGTTTGCCCTTGTATCAATCAAGCCTACTCTCACAAGCAGTCCAAACTCAAGTTGCAACACATAAATTTCACTGGTTGCTGCAAAAGAACATAGGGATCACACAACCCTCAAGACACCACGAAAAAGATAACCCATCTGCTTCGCCTGAAACTAACATTTATTTATACCCCTCCACAGTCATAAAAATTACGTAATCACTTAATCTTCCTGAGTCTTAACTCATATCACGACATGAAAATCTACTTCACACCACAACAAAATAATATGAAAAGGATCCTCCATCACACCCATATCTTGAGACTATACATCATATCAGGATGAAAATCAAGCACCAAATAGTTCCTTCTACACCTCAAGCAAATCCTTCTTGTCACATTCAAATTATACGAACACATCTCGCAGTCGCATCATACTCATCACGTATCCATCCAGCCACAAATTCCACTAATAGGGACACTACTGGAAAATAAATCCACAAGCACGCTCACACCATCAACATCTCTGTGCTCAAGCTACGGTCAAAACCCGACCTCAAGTCCTCCAGACTGGCCCTTCATCAACATACTAAAATCACATCTCATACCTTATTCATGGAATCATGAGCCGTCGATGCACAGCTAATATCGAGTGCTCAAGTGCGCATATGAATGTATGGAAGGAAATTCAAAGGATTATGCTTCAAGCTGAATCAATACCGCTCGATAAGAATTCAAAAATGTAAAGTTTCCTAAGGGTTCTGTAGCCTATCGAAGATAAGTACAAATGTCTCCGTAGCGATCCACAAGAATCTACTGAACCTACTCATGACTCGTGAGACGTATGTAACCTAGACTTTGATACCGACTTGTCACGACCCAAAAATAAACCCTATCGTGATGGCGCCTATCGTGGTACTAGGAAAAACCGACACATTATCAAAACAAATCGATAGTTTCATTTAAAAGATAATACCAAAGTTATTTAGTATAAAAACTTCATAAAGGAAATCAAAATAAAAGTGCAAAAAAGAAAGCCTAACATTAGGGTGATACTAGTCATGAATATTTACTACAATTTGTCTGACAATATCGAGACTAACATAGTCTGGAAAATAACTAAATATAACTAAAGGAAGATAAGAAGGAGAAGAGTAAGACCGCGATCGCTGGGCAGCTACCTTGCTATCTCTGAGAAAATCTGCAGCTGGAATAGTCAACAGCTGCTACTGTATCCAGATACGCCTTAATCACACAAGGTGCAGGTAGTAATGTGATGCCAACTCAGTAAGTAAAAATAGTAAATAAAAGCTGGGAAGTAGTGACGAGCAATAACGCAAGTAAAGTTCATATCCTAGAAACTTAGTAAAATACGGCATGCTTTTAAAACCATAGTTTGAATCAAATCACCTTTTTTAAATCCAATTCTAGTAAAATCATTTGAAAACATTTTTCAATAGTTTTCGAACGAAGGTTCAATACAAAAGTGAGAAAAATGATGAAATCATAAATGGCCCCTCGATAAAACATCACTCGTATACAACCTCTCGGGCAAACCTCACCATTACTCATATACAACCCTTCGGGAAAACCTCACCATCATTCATATACAACCCCTCCGGCAAACCTCACCATCATTCATGCCTCCCAGTCACTCAGCACTCGGCACTTGCATTCAGTAGGTACCTGCGTGCACTGGGGTTGTGTAGACTTCGGAGGGGCTCCTTCAGCCCAAGTGCTATAACAAGCCAATCATTGCATAACAATCAGGCCCTCGGCCAACATATGAGAAATAAATTTTTAGGATATAACGATCCGATCGGTCGTTTTGAGCTTTAGCATTCCATTCAATGATTTGTGAATTTGAGTAGCTTTATATTATGTATTATGACTTGCGTGTATTGTTGGTTTCGGTTTTCGAGCGGTCCGGGATCGATTTTGAAGAATGATTCTCGTTTTAGAAGCTTTAAGTTGGAAGAGTTGATCAAAGTTTGACTTTTGGATAAACGGACTCGGAATTGGGTTTTAATTATTCCAATAAGTTTGTATGATGAGTTTGGACACATCCACGAAGTTTGGTTAAATTCTGATAAGTTTTGGTTATATGGTGATTGTTTTCGTTTTCGACCTCGATTTGAGCATAAATGTTTCCAGATTAAGCAAACGACCTTTGATTCGTGTTTCGTCTAAACCATTATATCCGTATCGTAATTTTAGAACCATAGCAATTAAAATAATGAAGGTTTAACATCGTATAAATAATTTATGGTCATTTTATTAAGAATTAGGTTGCCAGATATTTCAGATTAATTACGAAATTGCCATTGAATTCGTTTTAAAAATCTGCACTATTTCCAAATATTGAAACCAATATATCTCCTTCATTATAAGGTGAAATGGAGTGATTCAAAATCCTAACTTGACTGGAATTTTATGAGTAATCCATTGGAGACATCAAAAGCTTGTTTAGGGATCATTTATAAAAAGATGAGGCAGAACAGCTGGCCGTTTTTGTCTATTAGTGTTGTTGGAGTTTTTCTCATCTTGAATGTTTGAGATTTGGAGAATTCAAGGAAGTTCTTCAAGTTCATGGGGTAAGGTCTAAACCATAACCTAAGTATTTACCTTTGATTTATTCCCTTAGTTTAAGCTTTAATCCATGATTTTAATTGAAAACTCATTTAAATTTTTGAATCAAGACCTAGTGTTATGTCCTAAATTTAAAAAATTGAAAATGAGTTAGAGGCGTTTATTTCCTGATTTATTTTGAGGTCTTGTGCTCCTAATATAGGGGAACATCATACTAGTATTTGGAGAGTTTTGGAGGAATATTTCGGGAGATACAAGACCCAACTAGTGTGGGTTGGACTCTTGGGTTATGAACACCCAAGAGCAATACTTTGGCTACTTGGTTGAGCTATCGGACTCCTATTGAATCGGTTTTCATTCATGTGAGCTTGTATTGGTTCGAGCTTTGCTCGGGTAACCTTGGATTCGGAATCCAAGGCGGGCCCGACATTGACTTTTTGAGGAAAATATAAAGATCACAGTGTTATTTATTGTAGTTGGTTTCTCTTGCATTGTTTGATGTTATTAAGTCATTTTTGGTTATATTTGAGCCGTGTGGTGGCAAAATTTAAGGGAAAAGCTATTTTGGAGGATTGAGTTGGCATAGTTGAGGTAAGTACCTTGCCTAACTTTGTGTGAGTGAAACTACACTTTAGGATTTGGGTTGATTGTGCTATTTGTGTTATGTGAAAGCCGTGTGCGCAAGGTGACGAGTGGGTACACGGGCTATATGTGGTATTTGATCGGTTTAGATTGTCTACATTCTTTTCATACTTTAAATTAAATTGTCATAACATGTTATATCTCTCATTGTTAATCTACTCTTACATGCTCTATTGACGTTGTTAGCACTTGTTCTACTTCTTATTTATTATTTTTCTCTTATATGCTTTAGTTGAAATTATTGCCTTTCTTATTGTCTTGTTACCTCTTAATTATTGAATCACTTTTAATTGAAATTGTTCTTTTGTGGAATATCATCTTGTCGAGTTATTGGTGATGAAGTTGTAATAGCCGTTATCATATAGATGTGGAGTTGTTAATTGTTGAGATGCCTTTCCTTGTTGAGCATTCCCATTTATTTTGTTATTGTTGAAATTCTTATACACATTATGGTTGAGCCATGAGATATTTATTGTGGAAATATTGTTGTTGTTGACTTTGTGGCATGTTGTGGCATAAGGACACTTGTGGTACTAGTTGTGATTACGTTATGATATTGATATGTATGCGGTGGTATAAGGCTAGGGATTGATATGCATGCAGTGAGATAAGGTGGGCTTGATACGTGTATTGCTAGTAGGAAAAATACTTGAAGCCATACGGTAAGATAAGTGGGCTAAAATGCGTGTAGCTATTTCGGGAAAAATAATTTTTAAAACTGAATATAGGGCTCACGTGGTGATATAAGAAAATATTGTGACTGAGATTGTGAAATGTGAATATGAGGCGGTACCTCAGTTGTGATTTTCATTGTACATTACATGTTGGAATAACTTGTTGATTTGAACGGTTATTGTTCTTCGTTCAATCATTCATTCACATTTCGATTGTGTTTGGTTATTCGTGGTTATCTTAGTATTGGAACGATTGTGGTTTCTTGTGTGAGTCAAGCATTCTACGTGATTTATTGTGTTGCTTTAACATGCCAATTTGTGCCTCTGTTATAACTTGGATAATTGATTATCAATGTGAATTTAATTGCGTGGAGTCACTATATTATTTTCTGTTGGGTTGTTGGTAACATAATGGTCTAAATAAGAGAATTATTAACATGCTTTATTCTATGTGCCTCTTAAGATAGAACTTGTTATCTCACTTGGTGCCTTATTATTCTAAATGATTATCGCACTTTCACTATAATTGGGTTCTCAAATTATACTCATTACCTTGTTAGATGTTTACCTTACTTAAAATTATTATCATATTTTTTCTTAACAAATTCTACATTTAATTCATTAATTTAACTTATATTTTGATTTGTTTAAAAATGATGCTTTTACTCAATTTTATTAATTTCTAAATTAAACCCATCTTATACTCTGTTTCGTATAAATTGTATATTATTTTAGTTTACTTGATTTCTAAAGTAAACTTATTATTTCATTTCATACCTTATTTTATTCAGGATTGTTATTATGATTTACGACGTTTAAATATATCTTTCCTTCATCTAAATTAATATTTAGCACGATTGCAAAGTACATGGTAGCACGTGGGCTTGTTGTGCGATGGCGATTTTTATTGTGGGCAAGAGGAGCCATATGTACAAGATTTGAAAATTGTGGTCCATGAGTTGTGTATTTTGAGGTGTGGCGCCTCGGGGTTATTCTCGTTGTAAGTCCATGCGTTGGGAGCGATTTGATTATTTGAGTTGTCATCCGTTTTTCCTTATTTGAGTTCATTTATATCTCATCAGTGTTCTGATTATGTTGTTTCTTTATTACTCGTTTACTACTTGCTGCCATTTGTGTTTTATATTACTTCAGGTTGGTTGTAAATCAATATTTTTTCCACCGTTGGTCTTACGTTGATGTTCTTTTCATTGTTAGCTTATGTATATCTTGAACAAGTTTCTATGTCTAGTAGGTGCCTTAAACAGGCCTCGTTGCTATTCTACTGAGGTTAAGCTTGATACTTACTGGATACCATTGTGGTGTACTCATGCTACGCTTTTGCACATTTTGTATAGATCCAGGTATTCTAATTGTGCTGTTGAGGGTTGCGTTTGCTCAGCGGGAGACTTCAAGGTATACCTGCTTGACGTTCGCAGGCCTCAGATCACCATCTTACTTCATTATGCTATTGATAAATTATAATTCAAAACAATATTGTGTTTAGAAATTCTAGTTTGTTTAGTAGTGCTTATGACTCCGTACTACCGGTTTTAAAAAATGTATAACTATTGGCTGCTTGCGAATATGTATGTCATTTAATAGTTTATAATAAATTATTAAATAGTTCAATTCTTTTATTAAATTAGCATGTGTTAGACTTACCTAGTCTTAGATACTAGGTGCCATCACGACATCCTAAGGTATGAAATTGAGGTCATGACATAGGGCAATTTTTGTACTGTACCAATTGTGAGCAGTTAGACTCAGCCATTTTGGGTAACATGTGACTACAATTAGAGAAGACCCAAATTTTACCTTTTAATTTTAGTTTTATGTCTTCATTTGCTTCTTCTTTTCAATTTTCTACGTCTATGATTATGAATAGCTAGATTTTATCTAGGGTTGTGATCCAACCCTATTGTGCAAATGAATTTTAAGATAGTGCTTATTATTGATTGAAAGATATCAATTTTCCACTTTCGTTTGAAAGATAAATTTAATTATTTCGAGTTCTTTTCTTAAGTGTTTTACCTTACCACCCACTTAAACTCCCTGTTGATTCGAGCCCGACTCGTGTTGGGATTTATAATTGCAACGATCGTTTTATACTCTTTAATTGGGTGTGAATTGGACATGATCAATTTTTGGCACCGTTGCTGGAGAGTTTTACAATGTTACCTATTTACTTGAGTTTTGTTTCTGGAAGTATCTTCTTTTACTTTTGTGATTCTAATTTGTTGAAGTGATTGTAGGTTTCAAATGGCGAACAACAGACTTGGAAACTTGCCATTGGGAGAGGCGGATGACAAAGAGGAGAAACTTGATGAAATGCCTCAAGCTCCACAACAAAATTGCCAAGGCTGTGGCCAACAAGATAATATGAATCCGCCTCTCCCACCTCCTCCTCCACCACAACCACAAGTAGCGCAACATCGTATTTTACCCAATTAAAATTATGCAAAGTGTCATAGTTCTCCCTCGCATTAGGGCGGAAAAATATTCTAATTACCAATGTGATGCTCACTTTGCTCTAACAACGTGGTTATTTCACCGGGGTGCCAAGTCAAAATACTTACAATCATTTGAAAGGTTTTATGGATGCGTGTCGGGGGAGAAAACAAACAAATTTTTCGAAAGATTCTTTGTGGTTAAGGCATTTTTCCTTCTCGCTAAGGAGTAAAGCTTTGGATTAGTAAGAATGCCTGCCTAATCATTCTATCCATACTTGGAATGAATTGGTAGCATAAATTATTTCAAAGTTTTCTCTCTCTCGGGTACATGGCTAGTCTATGAGATGAAATATTGGCTTTCAAGCAAGAGTCCAATGAACCTTTGCATGATATTTGGCAGCGATATCGGATAATGGTAAAGGAGTTCCCGAACAATGATATGACTGACATATAATCCAACAAACTTTCTACCGTGGTATTAATACTACGAACAAATATGTGGTCAATCAATTGGCCATAGTAAATTTTATGACATCACCTTATGCGGAGGCATGCGAGATTCTTGATGTGATGAAAAAAATTTCTTCGACTTGGTAGTCCCTAGCTAATGTTCCCTAAGGTGATCGCAATATGATCCATCTTCATAAAGGATTGCAAGACCATGGGCAATCTATTGTCAAATTGACCACAATCATGACTCAACTTGCTAAGGCCCAACTTTATCAAATCCAAGCTCCTAAGCAAGTTCATACTATGGAGGGAGTAAATGTCTTCACCAACAAGAAGAGGGCTAAAGGTCCACAATTTCAATTTCGAGTGGAGAATTATGCACAAGATGGTGGTAACTATGACCAAGATGACTTTTATCAAGAGCAAGAAGAAGAGATACAATTTTTGAATAATTACCAAGGGCAACCGAGCAATTTTCAAGGCTCCAATCAAAATAAATGGCATTCTCAAAAATAACCAAGGAAATTGGGGGTTCTAACAATCAAGGAAATTGGCACAACAACAATAATAACTAAGGGAATTGGTGAGGCAAGAATCAAGGAAACCGGGGAAACAATAACAACCATGGAAATCGAAGTTCGGGTTTTTAAATACCCCCAATGTACCAACAACCGAGCAACCCACCTCCCTATCCTTCCTACGGTCCAATTTCATCAAATAATGAAATGGGCTGTATTGAGAATATGTTCAGGCAAATGATGGAAAAGCATGCGAACTCGGATTCTCAACTTGCCTCAAATACCACATCAATTAGTAATCTTGCAGTTAAAATGGAGCAAATCTCTCAAGCTCTTAATACTCATCCTAAGGGTGCATTACTAAGTGACACAGTAGTAAACCCAAAGGCTGGTAATAACATGGGGCATGCTATGGCAATTATCACAAGAAGAGGAAGAGGTGTGAATGCACCCACCTCAAATGAAAGGCAACTTGTGGATGATGATCGAGTGATCCAAGAGGAGGAAATCCCGCGCAAAAATGTTCAAGTACATTATGAGGTTCAGATTGATATTGACGATAATTTTAAGGAGGCTCAAGAAGAGGTGAACCAGTTTAGGGAATTGGAACCGGTAGTGCAAAAGGCTAAGGAAACCTTGACAAAGCCTCCACCTCCTTATCCTCAAAGACTTGCTAAGCAAAATTGTGGGAATCAATTCAAGAAGTTTATTCAAATGATTAAAGGTCTCTCTATCAATGTGCCATTGGTAGAAGCTTTGTAACAAATGCATAATTATGCCAAGTTTATAAAAGATCTTGTGATCAAGAAGAGGTCAATGAATTTTGAATCTATCAAGGTCACGCATCAAGTGAGTGCAATTGTTCATTCCATGGCTCCTAAGTTGGAGGATCCTAGTGCTTTCAGGATTCCTTGTACTGTCTGAAGTGCCAATTTTGCCAAAGCTCTTTATGATCTTGGGGAGAGTATCAATTTGATGCCCCACTCGATGTTCAAAACTTTGGGGATTTGGAAACCAAGATCCATATCTATGAGGTTGAAAATGACCGATCGTACCTTCAAGAGGACATTGGGAGTGATTGAGGATGTCTTGGTCCGAGTTGATAAGTTTATCCTTCTGGCAGACTTTATGATTCTAGATTGTGAGTTTGACTATGAAGTTCCTATCATTCTTGGGAGGCCTTTTTATGCTACGGGTAAGGAACTTTGTGATATGGAAGCCGTAGAACTCATTTTCGGGTTGGTGATGAACAAGTGGTATTCCATGTGTGCAAGTCTATGCATCAACCAAATAGCAATGAAATGTGTTCTTTAGTGGACTTGGTGATCGATGTCATTATTGATGACACAAGTGCTACAATCAATGTTGGTGATATGTTATAAGCCATTTTGATCAACTTTGATGATGATGAGTTGGATAGTTTCATGGAATGTGTAACCTCTTTACAAGGCATGGGGTATTGCAACTATGCACCACGAAAGTTATATTTGGATATTGAGAATAGGAAGACTCCTTCTGCAAAGCCTTAAATTGAAGACCCACCCATATTGGAGTTGAAACCATTGCCACCTCACCTTCAGTCTGAATTTCTTGGCCCTTATTCTACTTTACTAATTATTCTTTCCTCTTGTTTGACTAACGTGTAGGTTGATTCCACATTGGCGGTGTTTTAAAAGAGAAATAAAGCTATTAGGGGGACTTTGGCGGACATTCAAACTATAAGCCCTACATTTTTACATGCATAAAATAAAATTGGATAATGGTGCCAATCCATTGAACATCAAAGAAGACTAAATGAATCTATTCAAGAGGTGGTGAAAAACGAGATTATCAAGTGGTTGGATGTCGGGGTTATCCACCCCATTTCTGATAGTTCATGGACTTATCCAGTTCAATGTGTCCTAAAGAAGGGGTCATGACAGTTGTTACCAATGATAAGAATGAGTTGATTCCTACAAGAATGGTCACTAGTTGAAGAGTTTGTATGGATTATCGTAAGCTCAAAAAAATCATAAGGAAGGATCAGTTTCTTCTTCCTTTCATGGATTAAATGCTTGATAGGTTGGCCGGTCGTGCTTTCTATTATTTTATTGATGGATACTCAAGGTACAACCAAATTATTATTGCTCTGGAAGATGAAGAAAACCATTTTTTACATGTCCATATGTCACTTTTTCTTTCAAACAGATGCCTTTTGATTTATGCAATGCACGGGCGACTTTACAGCGGGGTATGATGGCTATTTTCACAAACATGGTGGAGGATAACCTTGAGGTATTCATGGATGAATTTTAGGTGGTTGGAGATTCATTTGATTATTGTCTTGCTAATCTGGACAAAGTTTTGTCTAGATGTGAGGAAACAAATTTGGTACTCAATTTGGAGAAATGTAATTTCATGGTTAAGGAAGGCATTGTACTTGGCCATAAGATTTCAAAGAATGGTATTGAAGTGGACAAATCAAATATTGAAGTTATTTCTAAGCTTCCACCCCAACCACGGTGAAGGGTGTGCGGAGTTTCTTGGGCCATACAGGATTCTACCGGCGATTCATCAAAGATTTTTCTAAAGTGGTGAACCCTTTGTGGAAGCTACTTGAGAAGGATGCCATGTTTCCTTTCAATGGTGATTTTATGAGAGATTTTGAACAGCTGAAGCTCAAGTTGAAAACAACTCCTATCATTATATCTCCAAATTGGAGTTTGCCATTTGAGCTCATGCGTGATGCTAGTGATATAGCGGTTGGGGCTATTTTGGGGAAATGTATCAACTAATTTTTTCAAATAGTTTCTATAATAGTAAGACTAGGAATATCTCCCAAGTCAATTATACCGTTACAGAGAAAGAGCTCCTTGCTATGGAGAAATTTTGCCCGTACCTGATGGGTGCCAAAATTATTGTACACACGGATCATGCGACACTTCGCTATCTTATGAGAAAAAAGGAATCTAAATCTAGGTTGATGAGATGGGTAATTTTGTTGCAAGAGTTTGATATTAACATCCAAGACAAGAAGGGAACTGAAAATCAAGTGGCAGACCACTTGTCTTATTTGGAGGAGGAGGGGAGGCCACATGATGGCCTTGAAATCAATGACTCTTTCCCGGATGAGCAACTTTTGGCACTTTCAATGAAAGAGGTACCGTGGTTCGCAAATTTGGTAAATTTTCTTATGAGTGGTATCAATCTAGGTGAGTTATCCTCAACCCAAAGAAAGAAGCTCAAGAGGGAATGTCAAGACCACTATTTACCTTTTCTGGATCCATCCAGATGGGGTGATTCAGAGGTGTGTGCCGAAGGAAGAGCAAGGTGATATTATTAGGGCTTGTCATTCTTCACCATATGGTGTTCATCATGGTGGAGAAAGAATGGCGTCTAAAGTTCTAAGTTGTAGTTTCTATTGGCCCACACTCTACAAAGATGCAAATGATTTGGTGAAAAGATGTGATGAATGTCAACGGACTGGTAGAATTTCAAAGAAACATGAGAGTACACTTACAACCATCTTGGAGATTGATATCTTTAATGTTTAGGGTATTCACTTTATGGTCCCTTTCGTGAGTTCTTGTGAAAATACCTACATTTTGGTCGCGGTGGATTACATGTCTAAATAGGTTGAGGCCGTTGCCTTGCCCAATAATAAGGCTAGAAGTGTGGTTGCATACTTGAAGAGGAATATTTTTACAAGATTTGGTACCATGCGAGTAATCATCAGTGGCACTTCGCTATCTTATGAGCAAAAAGGAATCTACATCTAGGTTGATGAGATGGGTAATTTTGTTGCAAGAGTTTTATATTGACATCCAAGATCGGAAGGGAACTGAAAACAAAGTGGCAGACCACTTGTTTCATTTGGAGGAGGAGGGGAGGACACATGATGGCCTTGAAATCAATGACTTTTTCCCGGATGAGCAACTTTTGACACTTTCAATGAAAGAGGTACCGTGGTTCGCGGATTTGGAAAATTTTCTTATGAGCGGTATCAATCTAGGTGGGTTATCCTTAAACCAAAGAAAGAAGCTCAAGAGAGATTGTCAAAACCACTATTGGAATGAAACATACCTTTTCTAGATCCATCCAGATAGGGTGATTCAGAGGTGTGTGCCGGAGGAAGAGCAAGGTGATATTGTTGGGGCTTGTCATTCTTCTCCATATGGTGTTCATCATGGTGAAGAAAGAATGGCATCTAAAGTTCTAAGCTGTAGTATCTATTGGCCCACACACTACAAAGATGAAAATGATTTGGTGAAAAGATGTGATGAATGTCAACGGGCCGGTGGTATTTCAAAGAAACATGAGATGCCCCCTACAACCATCTTTGAGATTGATATCTTTAATGTTTAGGGTATTCACTTTATGGTACCTTTCGTGAGTTCTTGTGAAAATACCTACATTTTGATCGCGGTGGATTACATGTCTAAATGGGCTGAGTTCGTTGCCTTACCCAATAATAAGGCTAGAAATGTTGTGGCATTCTTGAAGAGGAATATTTTTACCATATTTGGTGTCATGCGAGTAATCATAAGTGGCACTTCGCTATCTTATGAGCAAAAAGAAATCTAAATCTTGGTTGATTAGATGGGTAATTTTGTTGGAGGAGTTTGATATTGACATCCAAGACAAGAAAGGAATTGAAAATCAAGTAGCAGACCACTTGTCTCATTTGGAGGAGCAGGGGAGGACACATGATGGCCTTGAAATCAACGACTCTTTCCCGGATGAGCAACTTTTGGCACTTTCACTGAAAGAGGTACCGTAGTTTGCAGATTTGGCAAATTTTCTTATGAGCGGTATCAATCCAGGTGAATTATCCTCAAATCAAAGAAAGAAGCTCAAAAGGGATTGTCATGACCACTATTGGAATGAAACATACCTTTTCTAGATCCATCTAGATGGGGTGATGCAGAGGTGTGTGCCGGAGGAAGAGCAAGGTGATATTCTTGGGGCTTGTCATTCTTTGCCATATGGTGTTCATCATGGTGGAGAAAGAATGGCGTCTAAAGTTCTAAGTTGTAGTTTTTATTGCCCCACACTCTACAAAGATGCAAATAATTTGGTGAAAAGATGTGATGAATGTCAACGGGCCGGTGGAAATTCAAAGAAACATGAGATGCCCCTTACAACCATCTTGGATATTGATATCTTTAATGTATTCACTTTATGGTCCCTTTCGTGAGTTCTTGTGAAAATACCTATATTTTGGTCGCGATGGATTACATGTCTAAATGGGTTGAGGTCATTACCTTACACAATAATAAGGCTAGAAGTGTGGTGGCATTCTTGAAGAGGAATATTTTTACAAGATTTGGTACCATGCGAGTAATCATAAGTGGAACTTTGCTATCTTATGAGCAAAAATTAATCTAAATCTAGGTTGATGAGATGGGTAATTTTGTTACAAGAGTTTGATATTGACATCCAAGACAAGAAGGGAACTGAAAATCAAGTGGCAGATCACTTTTATCATTTGTAGGAGGAGGGGAGGCCACATGATGGACTTGAAATAAATGACTCTTTCCCGGATGAGCAACTTTTGGCACTTTCAATGAAAGAGGAACCGTGGTTCGCGGATTTGGTGAATTTTCTTATGAGTGGTATAAATCCATGTGAGTTATCCTCAAACCAAAGAAAGAAGCTCAAGAGGGAGTGTCAAGACCACTATTGGAATGAAACACACCTTTTCTAGATCCATCCAGATGGGGTGATTCAGAGGTGTGTGCCAGAGGAAGAGCAAGGTGATATTCTTGGGGCTTGTTGTTCTTAGCCTTATGGTGTTCATCATGGCTGAGAAATAATGGCATCTAAAGTTCTAAGTTGTAGGTTCTTTTGGCCCACACTTTACAAAGATGCAAATGATTTGGTGAAAAGATGTGATGAATGTCAACGGGCCGGTGGAATTTCAAAGAAACATGAGATGCCCCTTACAACCATTTTGGAGATTGATATCTTTAATGTTTAGGGTATTCACTTTGTGGTCCCTTTCGTGAGTTCTTGTGAAGATACCTACATTTTGGTCGCGGTGGATTACATGTCTAAATGGGTTGAGGCCATTGCCTTACCCAATAATAAGGCTAGAAGTGTGGTGGCATCCTTGAAAAAGGAATATTTTTACAAGATTGGTACCATGCGAGTAATCATAAGTGGAACTTTGCTATCTTACGAGCAAAAAGGAATCAAAATCTAGGTTGATGAGATGGGTAATTTTGTTGCAAGAGTTTGATATTGACATCCAAGGGAAGAAGGGAACTAAAAATCAAGTGCCAGACCACTTGTCTCATTTGGAAGATGAGGGGAGGCCTCATGATGGACCTGAAATCAATGACTCCTTCCCGTATGAGCAACTTTTGGCACTTTTAATGAAAGAGATACCATGGTTCGCGGATTTTGGAAATTTTCTTATGAGTTCTATCAATCCAGGTGAGTTATCCTCAAACCAAAGAAAGAAGCTTAAGAGGGATTGTCAAGACCACTATTGGAATGAAACATACCTGTTCTGGATCAATCCAGATGGGGTGATTCTGAGGTGTGTGCCGAAGGAAGAGCATGGTGATATTCTTGGAGCATGTCATTCTTCACCATATGGTGTTTATCATGGTGGAGAAAGAATGACATCTAAAGTTCTAAGTTGTAGTTTCTATTGGCCCACACTTTACAAATATGCAAATGATTTGGTGAAAAGATGTGATGAATGTCAACGGGCCGGTGGAATTTCAAAGAAACATGAGATGCCCCTTACAACCATCTTGGATATTGATATCTTTAATGTTTAAGGTATTCATTTTATGGTCCCTTTTGTGAGTTCTTGTGAAAATACCTACATTTTGGTCGTGGTGGATTACATGTCTAAATGGGTTGAGGTCGTTGCCTTACCCAATAATAAGGCTAGAAGTGTGGTGGCATTTTTGAAGAGGAATATTTTTACAAGATTTGGTACCATGCGAGCAATCATATGTGATGTAGGTTCACATTCATATGTCATGAAACAAAGCTTTTGATACTTTACTTGGCAAGTATAGTGTTACTCACAAAGTGACAACTCCCTATCACCCACAAGCTAGTGGTTAAGTGGAAGTCTATAACCAGTAGAGAAAAAGTATTTTGTCCAAGAAGGTAAATGCAAATTAGACAAATTGGTCTAAGAAGCTTGATAATGCTCTATGGGCATATAGGACAACTTGAAAACACCTATAAGAATGTCCCTATGCTGGTTGGTGTTCAGAAAATCTTGTCATCTTCCGGTGGAACTATCCCACAAGGCAATGTGGGCCTTGAAGAAAATATCTTAATTGGAATGTAGCCGCTAACTTATGAGTTGCACACTTGAATGAATTGAATGAATTCCAGTATCATGTGTATGAAAGTTCGTCCCTGTACAAAGAAAAAATGAAATATCTTCATGCCAAGTATATTTGGAATAAGGAGTACAAGGCCGGTGATCTAATGTTGTTGTTCAACTCAAGGTTGAGAATATTTCCCGGAAAGCTCCAGTCAAATTGAAGTGGTCCATTTGAAATTGTTGGCATGACACCTTTTGGTGCCCTGGACATGAAGAACAAGAACAATGAAATATTTTGAGTCAATGATCATTGGACGAAGCACTATTTGGGAATAGTTGGTGAGAGCCACGTGGTGGCGGTTCTTTATTTCACTTAAGGATGCTACGACATTGCATCATGCCACGACGTTAAATAAGGCGCTTCTTGGGAGGCAACCCAAATTCTTTTCCTTTTTCTCTTTTAGATAGATGTTGTTTGTAATTTTTAACTTGATTTGGAGTATGCTAGCATAGATTAGTGTTAGATGTGAAATGATAGCTGAAGTTGTTTCATGCAAGGCAAAAATGCAGACCACACTTTTCTTAGTGCAGCCGCAGAAAGGGATGCGGACTGCAAAATATTTTACCCGACCATAAATTTTATCTGCGGCCTACAATCGCAAGGATCATCCGAGGTGCTAAATGGAAGGTCCTCTCAACCTTTCTCCCAACAGCGCGGAGTGAGTTTGTAGACCATAAAAAATTATGTGTCGCAAAAGCACACTATCAGATAAATGGTTGAACTAAAGTATCAAAAGTGTGTTCGCTCTTGAAAAAATGCAGACTGCACAACTATGTCCTTCATTGTTGGCCAGGGTAACAGAGTGCGGTGCACTCGCCTCTTTAAACCCCAACTTTCTTCTGAGTATAAATAGGACATCCCCCCTCCCCCCCCCCAAACACTTTTCTCCATCTCCACTCTCTTACTATTACTCTAAGAGTTGCCCACGTACTTGCACTTTGGATCACAAACAATTCTTCACACTCACTTGGATCTTAGTACACTAACACTATCTAGTATGCATCACTTAAATCTTGTTGTTTTTAGTTTTGAATTTATTTTGACTTTTTAACTTCTTTTTAGGCCATCTATTATTGCTTGCCTTTAATGTGTCTATGTGGGGTAGTTTAGCATTGGGTATTAGATAAATCATTCTTAGATAGGATTGTGTTGTTGATTATCATGCCTTTACAATGTTGACCAGTAGGATTGATGTAATACTATATATTTTTAATAAGTGTGTATTGGTCATTAGAAAAATAATAATGATAATAATAAGAAACTAACTAATAAAAACAAAACAAAACAAAAAATTGGGGGGGGG
>MU775216.1:141817-203945 GCA_026770625.1 Nicotiana glauca | reverse complement strand
GTCCCCTGGACATAGTCCTTTCAGGCAGTGGCCGTTTAGTCCATGGTCCATTGGATGGTCGGTGCAAGGCCAGAAATTGGAACACATTGATTCCGCTCGTTCCCGTCCTTCGCTTCAGGGCCTGTCCCTCGGTGTGGTCAATACTCCATACTGTCGGGCAACGAAGCTTACACTTGTTCACTAATTATGACGGTTCACCAGGGCCTCTTTCCTCGAACGAAGTGGTTCCAACGAATCGGATCGGGAGAGAGAAAGAATTTTTTTTTTAAGGCTGCCGGTGGGCTGGGCCCGAGCTCGGTTTGGAAGGAAGCCTCTTTAGATGAGAAGGAGGATGCTACCAACTCGAGAAGGAAGAATGGGAGTTCCACTATCTGAGTTAGGCCAATATCATTAGATAGGTAGGCTGATCTCCGCTTTTGGATTCCTATTAAGGGCAAGAGTGAGACTTGTCTATTCCTACTAAAGGAAAGAGAAGAAGATCACGACTCCTCTGCTTGCAGTCAAGTGGCTTTCAGCTCCTCTCCCAGACCTATGAAGTGAAGAAAGAGGAGCAGAAACAAGAGGTTGTCCTCTCCCGGCCTAGTAGTTTCGCAACTACTGGACAAGATATTCTTCACTTGGCTGGACAGGAGATGCAGCGCGCTTAGCGTCGGAAAGATCCCTCAACATGGGTGTGCTATAAAAATAGGAGAAGAACAGAACTAGATGGTTTTCATAGACGGATTTAAGGGCATTTAACTAGCCTATATCTCCATCTCCGCTCTTCTTGCTCCACCAATAAGCTCCCGTAGCAATAGTAGCCCCTGTGTTAGCATCTTAGGATGCCGGTCTTTATTTCCTTCTTCTTGTTGCTCCTCGTCATTTGATTTGCATGGTTACCTGCTGCTTGTGGCGCCGCTGATGAAGCCACATCCGAAAAGTTTTAATCGGCAGAGGCACGGGCATATAACTAGTATTAAACCCTTGTAATAGAATATGCTTGTTCGCCCCAAGCTCATCCGAGAGACCTCTACCAGTCAGCTATCGAGATTGAGATACCTGCCTCAAAACCAATCATCCGAGTGGGGCCCTGTGACATGTGCCATATTTGGGTTGCTTGCTTCCTTACACTAAGCTGGTTAGAGCAAAGGACCGAAAATCCTTGTGTCAGTGGTTCGAATCCACTTCTAAGCAGGCGAAAGGTCCAAACCGTAGCCGGGAGCGAGCCGGATTTAGAAATGAAAGTGAAAGAGTAAGCAATAAAATGTGAGCGCTCCTGCACTATACGGATGGCTTTTTGGCGGTAGGGTTGGGGTGGCTTGCTTGAGCCAGATTAAAAAAAAAGCGGTTGATTACTCGGATTGGTTCTCGCATCCCTGTGCCCAAAAGGATGGGCGAGTTCGGTTTGAGTGTTCATCGATCGGGTGGATCTATATGCTTCGGGGGCACTTTGGTTGGTTGTTGACCAATGGAAAGCATGGGAGAAAGATGCACAAACGAAAAAGTGCTAAAAAAAGGACGAAGAAATTTCATATATAAAAAGAGCGGTACACTGAACACGAACCCAATATCAAAGAACTAAAGAGGAAGCTAGTCGATCATTCAACAGCAGGAATCTACCCTAGGATCCAACCTGCCAGCTTTCTTCTCTTATGATATTTTGAATAGCGAGAAAGTGAAATAATGGGGAATATAATGGAGCAGACTAATACTCTATTCGACTAGAGGAAGAATCTTTATTAAATAGGATGCCTCAAGCGGCACAGAGTGATTTTCGCTTCGCCCTCGCAACACCAATCTCTATTGATTCCGGTCCAACCTTGCCTCGGCAAAAGGGTCGGAACTCGTTGATAGAAAAGGAGAGAAAAACAAAGCAATTCACAGAGCTCCGTCAATCCGTTGTTCATCGATAGACGAAGCTCTCTCTTTATCATCTCGTGCCAGATGCAACATCCTTTTTCCTTCTCGCAAACTACGGGAGCGTGGGCTTCTCTGTTGCGCCGTACTGCTTGCTTTGAAACCTATTCGGATGGCGCGAGATAGGATACGCATTACTTTCTTGTTGCGTGAAAGTGCTTGAGTGACCGTCGGGAAAGATTTTTAGCGGGGAAGGCAGCCGAGTTGTCCGTCTTATCTTAGAAATTGCCACTTCTCCGCCTCAGCTTGAGAGCTCCTTTCTACATCAAGATCTGGCCCTTCCCCAAGGTAGGTAGGTTTATGCTCATTCGATCGACTCCGGCTATGGTGTGATTCCTGGCCAGTCTTAAGCAACTTCTTTATTCAAAACAAAACAAAAATACATGAAATGAACCCATAGTGAACTATCAAAGCATGTTTAGAAGTGTAAACAATTACTTTGTACATTGCTAGTGTAGATAGGAACCCAATTCCAAACTATTACTATCTCACTGTGGATTTGATCCCGACCTTCTCGGGTAAAAGCTGCATCAACTGCTATTGTCACTCTGTAGTGGTGTAGGGTTGGACCCGATCAATTCTCCACCACTAGTTCCAACTATTGTACCTACTATTACCTTACCTAGAGACGCAGTGGGAAGGTTATTGAATGTGATAGAGGCGTTGGTGCCTACTGAGGGTGGAAGTTCATCTCCTCAAGCTACTTTGTAGATACAAGCACTTGCACAGACTCACACTTTCGGGAATAAGGAGGTATCCCTGCAAGAGTTCCTGAAATTGAAATCACCAAAATTTACAGGTTTCGATAATTTAGCAGATCCTCAAAGTTTCTTGGATGGGACACTCAAGGCATTACTTGCTCTTGGATGTTCTAGTCAAAAAGCCGTGGAGCTCGAAGCATACAAACTAGAGGATATGGCCAACACATGGTATGAAATTGTATTGCTTGGAAGGCCAGTAGGAGCAACACCACTGACATGGGACGAGTTCACTAAGTTGTTCATGAATCATTTTTTTCTAGACAGCCTGATGTGAAAATATGCTAGATACTTTGAGAGATTGGTTCAGACTCCAGATATGGATGTGTTAACATATAACACCAAGTTTTGAAACCTGGCTAGATATGCTCCTTACTTAGTGTCTACCGAAGAAGCTCGAGTTCAGAGGTTTGTTGATGAATCAGTTGGTCATCTATATACTGCAGTAGCCCCACAGATGAAGAATTTATCCTACTCTGGTGTATTCGACCTTGCTAGAAAGATTGAAAACAAGGGACGTGATGAGCATGCATCTAGTGATTTACGTAAGAAGGTCAAGACAGAAGGGTCTTTTACTGGCGGTTTTAGTGAAAATCAAATAGCAGGAAATCGGGGAGGACAACAACAGGGTTCTTAAATAGATACATACCTGTCTTCACAATCCACATACAGACCACATTATAGACAAGGCACTAGGGGACCATCAGTATTTGGACATCGTAATTCTGGGCAGATATATGCCACTACTCCAGTCTGTCAGACCTGTGGTAGATCATATTTGGGCCATTGTCGTGTTCTGACTGGAGAGTGCTTTTAGTGTGGCCAGTTGGGACATCACTTGAGGGATTGCCCTCAGCCTCCAAGGAATTTCAACCAGGCTTCTATTCAGTCAATTGCACCTACTCAGACTACTCGTAATACTTCAAGTGCTACAGGTATAGGAAACAAAGGTCGAGGTGTTGGAGACCGTGCTACTATAAATCAAGGACAAGGGAATATTGGTAGAGGTCAAGTGAGAGGTTTTACATTTACTAGATAGGATGCTCAGGCCTCGAATGTTGTGGTTACAGGTATTATTTCTTTTGTTCATTTGATGCACTTGCGTTGATTGATCTCGGATCTACTCACTCCTATGTGTCTTTATACTTTGCTTTGAGGTTTAGTAGACATCCTGAGCTATTGAATGACCCTTTTCTAGTTGCTACTCCTTTTGGAGAGTCTCTATTAGTTGAATACGTATATCGTGCTTGTTAGATTCGGGTTGAGGGTAGAGATACTCTAGTTGACCTTATTCTACTTCATATTATTGACTTTGACATGCTGATGGGAATGGATTGGTTATCGTCTTGCTATGCTATCATCGATTGTCATGCAAATATAGTTAAGTTTGATATAACAAACGAACCCAGTTTTGTTCTAAAAGGGGTCAGGTTCTTGAGACTTATATCTTTTATGAAAGCTCAACGACTTCTGAAGAAAGGTTGCTTGGGTCTCTTAGCTATTGTAAATGACACAAGAAAGGAAACAATTAGTATAGATAATGTAGCAGTAGTGAGAGAATTTTCTGATGTATTTCCTGAGAATTTACCAGGATTGCCTCCAGTACGAGAAATAAACTTTGGTATTGATTTGCTACCTGACACACAGCCCATATCGATACCCCCATATCAATGGCACTAATAGAGTTGAGAAAACTTAAGCAATAGTTACATGATTTGTTAGATAAGGGTTTTATTAGACCAAGTGTATTACAATGGGGCGCACCAGTACTGTTCGTGAAGAAGAGAGGGGATCCTTGAGAATGTGCATTGACTATAGGCAGTTGAACATGATAACAATACACAATAAATATCCATTGCCTCGTATAGATGACATGTTTGATCAGTTACAAGAATCTGCCCACTTTTCAAAGATTGACCTTCGATCTAGTTATCATCAGCTTAGAATCAAAGATGAAGATATTTCTAAGACTGTTTTTTGGACTCGGTTCGGGCACTATGAGTTTCTAATGATGCCTTTCGGACTAACTAATGCTCCAGCTGCATTCACGGATTTAATGAATAGGGTTTTCAAGCCGTTTCTAGATAGATTTGTAATAGTATTTATTGATGATATCTTGATATATTCTCATAGCCAAGGAGAACACAAGAATTATCTCAGGACTGTGTTGTAGACATTGTGAGAACATCAGCTTTATGTTAAGTTCTCGAAGTGTGAATTTTGGCTAGACTTTGCAGCATTTCTAGGGAATTTTGTATCCAAAGATGGAATTATGGTAGATCCTAAGAAGACAGAAGCTGTGCAGAAATGGCCCAGACCTACTTCTCCTATAGAGATTCGTAGCTTTTTACGCTTAGAAGGCTATTACAGGCATTTTGTGCAGGATTTCTCCAGAATAGCAGCGCCACTGACTAAGCTAAAAAAGTTTCAGTGGACGGAGGAATGTGAGCAGAGCTTTCAGAAACTCAAAATGTGTCTGACAACTGCACCAATATTAACCTTACCATTAGTTCTGGAGGATTTACAGTATTTTGTTATGCCTCGAGGGTGGTATTAGGATGTGTTCTCATGCAAAATGGTCGCATTGTAGCTTATGCTTCGAGAAAATTGAAAAGGCACTAGCAAAACTATCCTACACATGATTTGGAGATGGCTGCAGTGGTATTTGTTTTAAAAATTTGGAGGCATTACCCATATGGCAAAACTTGTACTGATCATAAAATTCTGAAGTATATCTTCCAACAGAGAGATCTGAATCTTTGGCAGCATTGATGGATGGAACTACTCGAGGAATATGACTGTTCTATTTTGTATCATCCTGGAAAAGCTAATGTGGTGGCTGATACATTGAGCAGAAAATCTATGGGGAGTTTGGAACATATAGCTCCTACAAAGAGACTTTTGGCCAAAGATATTCAAGGACTAGAAGATATGGGTATCAGATTTAGTGTTGGAAATTCAGAGGCATTGTTGGCTTGTGCTCAATCTAATTCTTCACTAGTTGAGCGCATTAAGGCAACCCAATATGAGGATGAGCGATTATGCAAGTACAAAGAACAAGCCTTAGCTGGTAAAAATAAGGATATAAATATTGAAAATGATGGTGTTCTTTGAATTGGTGACAGGCTATGTGTAGCAAACGCAGATGGTTTGAGATAGGCTATTCTTGAAGAAACTCACAACTCTAGATACACTATAATCCTGGATCTACAAAAATGTATCATGACCTAAAACAATTTTATTGGTGGGAAGGTTTGAAGAAAGATTTTGCTAACTTTGTTTCTAGTTATTTGACTTGTCAGCAGGTCAAGACTGAGCATCAGTGACCAGTAGGATTACTACAACAAATTGAGATTCCAGAGTGGAAATGGGAAATAATTACTATGGATTGTGTAACCGGTCTACCAGGAACCCTTAGAGGTTATGACTCGGTATGGGTGATTGTAGATCGTTTGACAAAACCAACACACCTTTTGCCAGTGAAGACTTCATATAATGGAGTAAGATATGCACAGATATTTATGAACAAAATTGTCTGACTTTACGGAGTCCCAATATCCAATATCTCTGGTAGAGGATCACAATTTACCTCACGCTTTTGGAAAATTTTCAAGAAGCATTGGGTACATGAGTAGATCTTAGTACTGAATTTCATCCACAAACAGACAGGCAGTCTGAATATACTATATAGATCTTAGAGGATATGTTGAGAGCTTGCATTCTTGAGTCTGGAGGTAGTTGGGACGCTTACCTACCTTTAGCTAAACTTGCTTACAACAATAGCTTCCAGTACAGTATTCAAATGTCACCGTACAAAGCATTATATGGTAGAAGATGTCGTTCTCCTATCGGATGGTTTGAAGGTAGTGAGACTAACTTATTGGGACATGACCTAGTACAAGAAGCTATGGACAAGGTCCAGTTGATCAGACAGAGATTGCTTACAGCTCAAAGTAGACAAAAGTCTTATGCAGATAAGAGAAGAAGATATTTAGTGTTCACAATTGGGGAAAAAGTGTTCCTACGAGTCTTCCCTATGAAAGGTGTGATGCGGTTTGGGAAAAGAGGCAAGTTGAGCCCGAGTTTTATAGGACCGTATGAGATACTAGACTGAGTGGGAGTTGCGGCTTATTGTTTGGAACTTCTTCCTGAGTTGTCCTTTATTCATCCAGTGTTTCATGTCTCAATGCTAAGAAAATATATATATACTCATCTCAGGTTCTTGAAGCACGGACTATACCGCTTGATAAGAAGTTGCCTTACGAGGAGGAGCTGATGGCTATTGTTGATAGGCAAGTAAGGAAGCTACGGTCTAAAGAAATTGTGTTCATTAAAGTCTTATGGAGAAATCATACCGTTGAAGAAGCTACCTGGGAAGTAGAAAAAGATATGCAAGTAAAGTAGCCTCATTTATTTCAGTCTACAAGTATGTACTTATTATAAATTCAGGGATCGAATTTCATAAGGTGTGGAGAATGTAATACCCTATCTTTTAAATAAGGGTGAGTTGGTCATTAATAAAAATAATAATGATAATAATAAGAAAATAACTAATAAAAACAAAACAAAACAAAAAAATGGGGGGGATAAGTAAAGAAAAGGGTCAAAGCCCATCTATCAAAAGAAAAGAAAGGGGAAAAGGGGCAGCTTGCTGCTAAGTCAAAGCAGAAGTTTCAGAAATGCAAAAAAAAAATTCCAAAAGGAGAAAAAGAAGAAGAAGGAAAAATGGTGGAACCAAACCTTAAATACGCACTGGTTCTTACGGAAAATACTTGAATTTCTCATCTGGGTTCTTTTCTTTTGGTAATTCATTTTGTCTCAGTTCATATATTTGAAGGGTTTCACAAGGTATAAGAAATTTAATACCAATAAGCGTTATTCTGGGAAAATTATGCAATTGGAAGTTGGTCAATGTTACTGTAGAATAAATTCACTTGGAAAAAAGAAGGGTATAGATGTATTTGTACTTAAAGTAGTCTCATTATATATGATCTTTGTTAGGTGTAAATTAGGTTAGGGTGCAAGGACAGAGTTTTGGTGTTTAACTATATTGCAATGGACAATATCGAATTTGGGTTTGAATATTGTAAGTCTAGTATTGAGTACAAAATATAAGTGCCAATTAAGAAGGAATATCACGAACAATAATGTTATTTCAGTTTCAATTTATCACACGATAATGGAAATTGAACAGTACAAGGAATAAATCATATAAATACCTTTTCATTTAAAATAATTTGGACTAATTTAAATTACTCATAGCATGGGTAAATACAATTTGGCGAATTGATGATAAAATATAAAACTCGGAGGATTGGGTATTCTAAATTAGTGATGGATTAGCCTAAATGAGGCAATTAACACGAGATCGGTGTCGATGTGGTTATAGATTGATTGAAGAAAGTCTTATGGATTGTTCGAGGCGACGAGTTTGGTATTTCGCACGAGTACTGTGAGTAGTAAACTTACCGCAATTTATGTTTTCATAACTTGTATGATTTACATATGATTTTTAATATGAATATGTTACCGATTATTTTGAGTTACATATGTGAAAAGGCTTTTACTCGATATGATACCGAAATAGTTATTTGAGATAATTACCGTTGTTTTAAATATTCTTGTTGTCATTAGATATGATTTACTGTTACTTAAATTTACTGTTATCGAAATGAAATTACATGATTTAATAAGGGACGAAATGCCCTATATTATTTCAAAACATTTTCCTATGAGTATATACGAATACAAAGACAAGTATAAATGGGAGTAGACTTTAAAGGATCCTGTAGATAACGGCAGGTTCATTAGTGTGCACGCTGAAATCGGAGGACCGACTTCCTGTTGGCAAAATGCTTTGATAGATCATTCCAGAGGTTTGGGGTCTCAAGCTGGCCATTTCCCTCAAGAGGTGTCGATGTCCAGCCGAAGGTAACATCGACCGAAACCCCTCCGAACACAGAAAGTTCCCAAAGAACATATTCAGGGTCAACTAAATCTATTTGAGCAACTCGACATCGGCCCACGCGCACGTCACAAAGCTAGTTGGCTGTCCTATCCCCTCTTTCTTATCACACAATGTCTCTAGTACTAAGTTTAGGCTACTCCCTCCTATAAAAGGCGAGCCATTAATGCACTATAAAGCATGCTCCCACAATTCTACAAAGTGCAATATCTCTCTCTCTCTCTCTCTGATTACTAAAGCTTATTGGCTCTCACTGATATTGAGGATATCTCGATATCATTTGCCTCTATATGTGTTGTTTATTTTATATGTGTTCTTCATCGTGCAAACTCAATTTCGGCTATAACTAGTTTCATTTGATTATATCTCTAGCTATTAGACTACTACCGAGTGTCCTTGACGACCCAAGCCCAACCTCGAGGTTGACCTCGAAGTCCAAATTGACCAAGCTTACGCTTGGGTAGTAGGCCCTTTGGTTCGGTCGTTACCTCATTTATTTCCTTCTCCATCGTTAAAATTCATAACACTAGCACCATCTACTCTAACAACTAGCATGGGAATATATCACGTATTTTTAGAGTTCTATTTTATAAATTTAATTATCGTTACCATTTTCACGGTAAACAGTTTGACGCCCACTGTGGGGCTAAAAATAATAGTGATTATTTTCTTGCTAGTTTCATCACGCAAACGCATATCATTTTTCACACTTTTTCTTGTTCGAGATCCTTTGATTTCAGGTAAAAATGTCTGACTCAGTGAACAGATCTGAGAACGACCGCCTTGAAGATCAAGGGGAAAATGGTGTAGCTACCCGGGCCACCGGAGTACCACTGCAGGATCCCGATAATGCACCCGGACCAATACTAGCGGATGCGGGCTCACAGGATGCCCAACAAGTCAACGAAACCTCTCACGCCGACAAAAGCGTGTGACACAGCGACCGACATGAAGTTCAAAAAACCCCGGCCTGGGAAGAACAGGAAGTTAGTCTTCACATTATTTTTGAAACGTTACAGGCACAACAACTGGCCATTGCTCAGCTGCAAAGCCATCCAAGAACTCCCAGCACACCAGCACTGGAGACAGCTCCCCCCGCCGAGCAAATACCAGAAAGATCAAATGATATTGGGTCGACGGCTAACCCCACCACAGTGAAGATGTTGAAGGACCTTACCAAAAGGGTCGAATCGGGTAAAAAAATGATTGCGACCAACGATAAAAAAGTCGAGACCTACAACTCTCGAGTGGATCATATCCCGGGAGCACCCCATGTCCTAAAAGGTCTGGATTCAAAGAAATTTGTATAGAGGTTGTTCCCCGAGGAAACGGCCCCGAAGCCCATTCCCAAAAAATTCAGGATGTCGGAACTCCCCAAATACAATGGCACTACCGATCCCAACGAGCACGTCAACGCTTATGTCTGCGCTATAAAAGGCAACAATATAAAAAATGACGAAATAGAGTCTGTGTTGCTGAAACAATTTGGAGAGACACTTTCGAAGGAGGCCATGATGTGGTATCACAACTTGGCTCCCGACTCCATAGATTCGTTCGCCATGCTAGCAGATTCCTTTGTAAAGGCACACGTGGGAGTCATCAAGGTAGTAACGAGGAAGTCCCACGTTTTCAAAGTCAAGCAAAGAGAGAATGAGATGCTGCGGGAATTCGTGTCCCGCTTCTAAATGGAACGAATGGAACTGCCACCCATCTCTGATGACTGGGCGGTGTAGGCCTTCACCAAAGGCCTAAACGAATGAAGCTCAGTGGCCTCGAAGCAGCTGAAGCAGAACCTGATCGAATACCCGGACGTGACTTAGTCGGACGTCCACAACCGGTACCAGTCAAAGATCAGGGCCGAGGATGACCAACTGGGAGCCCCTTCGGGCTTAGTATACCCGAGCAGACTCTCGGTAAAAGAAGCGAGACCAAACAAAGAAAGGTACCAGCCGTACCTCGAAGACAGGAGGAACGTCCCAAGACGCAACCTACCTCGCAACGATCGAAGGATAGATCGAGGACAGGACCCTCGAGGACTCATCAACAGAACCAGGTTCGATTGAAATATAGCACTAGCTAATGCGCCTCACTTATCAGAATACAACTTCTGTGTCGATGTTTCAGATATCGTGTTTGCTATAGGCAAGATTAGGGACGCCAAGTGGCCCAAACCGATACAGATAGACCCTTCGCAGAGAAACTACAACCTAGTATGTGAGTTTCACAACATGCACGGTCACAGGACCGAGGACTGCCATCATCTGCGAGAGGAGGTGACTCGAATACTCAACAAAGGGCATCTCCGAGAATTTCTCAGCGATCGGGCCAAAAATCAATTCCGAGAAAGGGAGGCGACCAAGAAATATGAGGCAAACATACCACGACATGTCATCCACATGATCGGAGGGGTTGCCGATGCCCCGCAGGAACCGGTAGTGAGAAGAACAAAGATATCCATTACCAGGGAAAAATGGACTCAGGGATATATCTCAGAAGACGCCCTCAAGTTCAGCGAGGAAGACACCGAGGCCCTATCCCAACCCCACAACGACGCCCTGGTAATCTCTTTTCTTATAAATTCATTTAAGATAAAATGTGTACTCGTGGATCCAGGTAGTTTAACTAATATCATCAGGGTGAAGGTAATAGAACGACTCGAGCTACTCGAACGAATCGTACCCGCCACTCGGGTCCTCAACGGTTTTAACACGGCTAGCGAAACAAAGAAGGGAGAAATCATCTTCCCGATTACCGTGGCCGGCACAACCCAAGATTCCAAGTTCCATGTCATCGAGGGAGATATGAGGTATAATGCCTTATACGGACGACCCTAGATACACTGCATGAGAGCAGTACCATCCACCCTCCACCAGGTGATAAAATTCCTGACAAAGGACGGGATCAATACCGTATACAGAGTATAGCACGCGGCAAGGGAAATGTTCGCTATACACGACGTAGTGCCAACACTCGCACTTCCACCCCCAAATGAAATCACGAGCAAGCCAGGTCTCGCCCCCGATCAAGCTTGACAGAGCAAAGTGGAAAATTTGCGCCGCACCTCCACTCCCAGGAATTATAAAGGCTAAGTCCCAAGACATCGCCTACGCACGTAACCTTAAGGTACAACCATTCCTTTTCTTATGTTATTTTTCAAATCCAAGATTAACCCTTGTGTAGATACCCAAATCGGAAGCTGCCCAGACGTTAGTACTGCTGCAGAACCCCGAAGCCCTAACGGCGCACCCGTTGCACTCTTTTCTTTCGACAGAGTTTTTATCCTAAAAAGAAAGGTTTTTACCGGCAAGGTTTTTAATGCGGCAATGTCTGCAAGCCGCCAGGAGGGGAAATCCGCAAGATTTTCAGAACAACCCAATGGCTGTTAAAAAACGAGAAGGCATTCTCCCTAAAAAGCGGCCTCCTAGTGGGAATTTCGGAAAACACCAGACAAGGTTTCTTGTAAGAAAAACAATGCATCGAAACACCTGTGTATTCAGGCGTTGTCAGTAAAAATGTGTACTATTGCATCAAACAAATCAAAAAATATGTTTTGGAGGAGGGAACTCCTTCCCAGAGTAAAGCAGCGAATCTTTCCCCTGAAACATCTCGAAAAACACAGGAACATGTGCCAATAGTTCAAAACGCCCCAAACGGCCTCCGGGTCGAGGCTATGAGACCGTAATGTCTTTCATGCGGGACAAACCCGCAAGCGATCAGCCCTGGCCCGATATAGGTCAGGACAACACAACAAGGTATATTGCGCCAACGGATCAAAGGACGCTTTCCAGCACTCCGTCCCCCGAACGGAGAAATCACAGTGCATTCTCGGCAGGGATCTCTTCACCAAGTGCATCTCGGAATACTCGGAGACTTAATGCCTACAATAGGGCACTCACACAACTCTAGGACCGAAACTTCGGGCTTGTAAAGCCCTAAAAACACAGCTCCAAGTTCACAAGAAGCGGTCTTCATGATTAAACAGCTTGATGACTCGGAGACTGACGACAATCGCCATACTAGATCGCTAAAAAATGTAAGACCTCAATACCCATGGCAAACTGTAAGACCTCAACAGGCATGACAAACTATAAGACCTCAATAGGCATGAAAATCCCAAAGTTTAGGCTTTACGTCGCATTTGTAAGAATCATGAAAGGGCATACCCTCGATGTAGATGCCTAAACTATTATTTGGGATAAAAAATGGCTAAATCAAACACACATGACTACGGTCTAAACAGGCGATACAATCGAAATAACGCGACTCGGGGATGCGCTAAAATCGCAGGCCACTACTTTGAATACATTTCGGAAAGAACTGGTTAAAATAGGCTTCCCTCAATGCGCAAACAATGGGCTATGAACCTTCCGAGGTTCTCAAAATATTACCAATTACGACTTGAAATCGAGGCTCTTCTGGAATCGAAGACGAGTCAGGCAAAAATCTTTCAAAAAGACCTTAACGAGTGGAAAACAAAGCCTACAAAAAGCTCACAGGCAAAAACATCGTAAGAGCCATTGTCGCCAGCTAAGCAAGCCTACGGGCCACATATCAAAAAGGTCTCTATGACCAGAAAAGTGTAAGAGCCCTTGTCGCCAGCCAAAACTGATAGCTTAATGGTCAATTAAAGCTTGAATCGCAATGCGACTCAAAGACTGGACCCTAAATAAGTTAACATGACCAAACGCCCAAAGGCGAGAAATAAAAGCCATCATCGCCAGCCCAGATCAGCGCCAATCTTAAGGGTAAATTAAGCTCGAGTTGGATAACAACTCGAAGACTGAAGCCGACAACGAGCAAAGCATACAAGCCTTAGGGCAAGTCCGGGATTGAATCGGCCCAATTGAAATTCTAGCAAATGGAAATACAAAGAATATAAGTTGCGGGGTTCCCCCTCTTATTGCTACGTATTGACGACAAGACGCAGCCCCAACCTGCGTAGAATATTGAACACCATATATACATAACAAAGGAGGCAAGAAACGGTCATTCCACTTTTTTGGATAGTCACAGCCCGACGGTCTCCTCCTCATCATCCTCAGCGTCGGGCAGCGGGAATTTGGCATCGGCGCTCCTGTCCTTTGGCCTAATCTCTATCAAAACATCAAAACCCCTTGCGAGAATCTCCTTAAAGTCTTCCCTCCGGGATTCGTACTTCACGCACTCTTTGCTATTTTAGGCACGATCGAGGATCTTTTGTAAACTCAACTTTGGCGACATTGGTGCTCCTTGAGTAAGCCGCCATTTTCGGCCCCGACCTGGTATCTTTCGTTACAATCTTGACTCGAATATTCACCCACCCGGCGCAAAGAGATCGAAGGACAGGCAGGTTTGACAAAAACCTGAATCAAGGCCGGAAGCAGGTATACAAAATGAAAAGGTTCCGACGCCTGCTCGCATCAACAAATCACACTCAAAGGTCCCCTAGCCTAAAATAGATTGGTTCTGAACCCGCCAGGGTCCCACCGAAACACTAAAACCAGTCCATCGATCAAACACAATACAAAGGAGGTAAAGAAATTCATGACTCATCTCATTTTTTCTATTTATACATATGTATATATGCGAAAGGTGCACTCTCCATCTACACACATAAGTCTGTAAAAAACATTACAAAGGAGAATGGAAAGGTTGACGCTCCGATGACGGGCATTCTTCGAGGCATCCACCGTAAAAAAGCGGGGCACCACGCCCGACTATCTTTGCTCAAGCAAACTCTCCCAGAAAAATGGTACTCCCGGCATAAGTCCCTACAAGCAAACACTCCTTCGAAGACCCGCTCCGGCCCAACTCAAATCATCGGCAAATAAATCACCACTTCTTCACCATCCGCAGTTCAGCATAGTGCTACGCCAGCCCGGGCACCGACTGTTCCCAATCCGAACTCTTTGAAGAATAAAGCTGTAGTTCTACGACCGTATCGACTCGAATCAAAAATCAAAGATCCAAGACGCGGAGGGATCATGCCAAAACCTGTCACAACGGGAAACCGACAAAACGTACTCAACAGCCAAACACCCTCCTAAGGAACCCTACCCTTGTTGGCATTAAGGAACAGTGTTAGGCTCGGACAACGCACTCTCCTTGGAGGCTCGGGCCAGTCTCGCCCCAATAAAAGCTCCTTCACAAGTATGCAACAGACATCTCATATATCGTTATGCCCGGTTTATGTCACACCCCGAGCAAGTAGCTGCTAAGGGCGTGATCCGCCAAGCTCCATAAAACCAGCAAGCTCTGGGAACCCCCGGACGGAAGAAACTCCACAAGCACATAAGAAGAGGGCCGGAATGAGCCAACACCAATCAAAGGTGCCGACCCCCGACACCAACTCCGACCCCAAGGACTTCTGCTATAACAAAACAATGCCCAAAAGTAGACCAACAATGTCTCCATCAAATTGGCATACAACCCCAAGAGGCCTTTGCCATAGGGGGCGTACTTAACAAAAATGCCCGCACAAAACAGACTCCGGGTAATGAATGGGACGGCCCGAAGCACAAACGGATCTCCATTTAGAGATCACCTCCGGAAAGTTACCGGCATTTCGAGACTCTCGATCCTCGGACGAGTCTCTTCTCAACTGCCATTTTACGAGGCCTAAAGACTTCGATCACACTTTCACACAGAGAAGGAGCTCCGACGGTCTGAAGTTGTTGGCCCAATTTGGGCCCAGTTGGGGAAGTCACAAAAGGACCCCGCATACGGCTAGTTCGTTAGCATGAGGCCGGATGCAACACTCGCGCCTGAGGCCAGTATCACAGATGACATAATAGGAACATGCACTTGAAGTCAGCAGATATTTGCACAAGTATTCACTTACAACAATCCTCGAGATATCCTTACATACGATTAAATTATACACAAAAAGAGCAAAGAAATACAGGTAATATGCAAGCCTAAGGATCTAGCCTGTTTATGTTGCGCTTCCATTACCACCTCCTCAGGCATACGACCTCAAAGACAATATATTCCATGGCCGATCCCCTCGGGAATCTCATCCTAAATCCTCCTGAAATGGCATCTCCAAAAGGAAGGATATAGAAGAGGGAGGCAGAGGAGAAGAGCAAAATGACGAAGAATGCTGGAAGAAGATCGGAAGTGGCTAGGTGAAAAGTTTGGCTGGTACAAACCCCACCAGTACCACTATCTTGAAGCCATTTTTTGAAGCGTTACCTCTGCCAGGGAGGCAGCAGCTGGCAGAGACCATCACCACACCCCTTAGGAATCCAAAGTGCGTGTAACATGCTGAGCCGAGGAAGGAGGGTGAGCAACGGTGTATAATTCGATCCCCCTCTTGAGCAGTAGTGCATAACCCAAATTTTTCCCGGGTTCAGAGAAAATCGATCCCCTACTTTGTTGCTTCAAGCCAACAGGGATAGCAGCAACAACAAAAATAACAACGGCAACAACCACAACTACAATAACAATAATGATAACCTCACAGCGGCACAATTTTGTCCAACCAAAAAGGGATCGAGAGCTGGGCCATGGCATATATGGAGTAAGGTCATGAGGCCGTGGGCCTCAAACATCGCAAAAACTAAAAAATGGCAGGAAAGGAGAGGAGGATGAATATTGAAGGAAGTTCGAATGAAAAGCTGATCACGAGAAGCCCCATATATTGGGGGGGTACAAAGTAACTGATGGAGCCATTACTGCCCTCAAAAAGCGTAACAACAGGTGCAATTGATCTGTTCATGGAAGCTGAATCAATAAACAACGATATGATCTTGAGGAGCAAGGAGTCGTGATATTTCTAAATAACCTAGAGGGCGCGAAAGGGTGAAATGCCTCGACATTTATTGGAGGGGCTACGCCAACTGCATGATGTCATTTCAAGAATCCGTGAAATGGGGTGTCAAAAACATTTCTTATCGCTACCCTCTAAGAAACGCGGAGACTATCTATGCACGGTGAAACCGCAGGACCGACTTCCCGTTAGAAAAATGCTATGATAGATCATTCTAGAGATCCGGGGTCTCGAGCTGGCCGTTTCCCTTAAGAGGCGTCGATGTCCAGCCGAAGGTAACACCGATCGAAACCCCTCCGAACATAGAAAGCTCCCGAAGAACGTATCTGGGGTCGACTAAATCTATTAGAGCAACTCGACATTGGCCCACGTGCATGTCACAAAGCTAGTTGGCTATCACATCCCCTCTTTCTTATCACACAACGTCTTTTGTACTAAGTTTAGGCTCATCCCTCCTATAAAAGGAGATCCATTAATACACTGTAAAGCATGCTCCCACAATTCTACAAAGTGTAATAATATATCTCTCTCTCTATCTCTGATTACTAAAGCTTATTTGCTCTCACTGATATTGAGGATATCTCGATATCCTTTGCCTCTATATGTGTTATTTATTTTATATGTGTTCTTCATCGTACCAACTCAATTTCGGTTATAACTAGCTTCATTTGATTATATCTCTTGCTGTTAGACTACTCACGAGTGTCCCTGACGACCTGAGCCCGACCTCGAGGTCGACCTCAAAGTCCCAATCGACCAAACTTATGCCCGGGTAGTAGTCCTTTTGGTTCGGTCATTACCTTCTTTATCTCCTTCTCCATCGTTAAAATTCATAACACTAGCACCATCTGCTCTAACAACTAGCTTGGGAATAGATCACGTATTTTTAGAGTCCTATTTCATAAATTTAATTGTCGTTAGCATTTTCACAGTAAACAATTAGACCTGGTGCACCATGTAATTACAGATTACCGTTACAGCCCTCGCTAGTGTAAAGGTAGAACTAGCACACCGTTACTGATTTCCCTCGAGTAGGGACTACCGTTATATTTGACTTCTTGCGAAAAAGTCCACAGTTATACCGATTATAGTATCCGTTCATTGAAACCTCCCTAATATGAATATTGATATTATACATTGGTTATTAAGCTTAATATTGAATTGTTAATTGTATCATACTACAAGAAACACATGATGAGACTAAAAATTACTTATTGTTTTTGAAAGGGCACTTTTATATTATTTTCTGTTTGATATACTAGCATATTTTTTGACTTGTCCCCAATAAAAACGGTTATGGTTAAGTGTTATTACTCACTGAGCTAGAGAGTCATTCCCTGCTAATTTTTTTTAGAGACAGCAGTTGATGTGGGCGAGGATTTCGGTAATAAGAGCGCACAAGTTGATAGACTCACTCCATAGTCATTCTTTTAGAGTCTTGAGTATTCCATTATTATTATAGACTTATGTTGAGTATAGTTTGTCACACCTCCCTTTTCTACCCCGAAGGGATATAGGGGAGTTTTTTCAATTAAATTGACAATAATCGAAACAGGATTATTTATTCAAATTCAGAATTGCCACTTGGGATAATTTATGGTGTCCCAATTCACCGGTTTAAAATTCCGAATCGAGGAAGTTTCTTATTTATGGTCCGTGAACATAGAAATCCGGGTAAAGAATTCTGTTAACTCGGGAGAAGGTGTTAGGCATTCCCGGGTTCCGTAGTTTTAGCACGGTCACTCAAATATTACTAATTTTCCTAATTATCTGATTAATTACACATTTTAAAGCTACATGTATTTTTTAACTTTCTAACCGCTTAATTATTTATGGAATTATTTTGGAACAAGTTACGATTGTCGTACACTTATTTGTTTGGTACACATTGTAAATCGTAACACAGGAACCGTACCCACGATTTACAACATATTTAAATTATTAACATTATTAGTTGTTATGGCTTTGTCACATAAATGTACCCTCGAATTTAGAAATAATGTACCATAACTATGTCACGGGAACCGTACCCGTAGCTATGATAATTTATATTATAACGCACCTAAAGCAAACTATGAAGGTTCATGAATTTTAACGGCCGAAGCATTCTCCTAACAGGTGATGTAATAAAAGTAAAATAAATAAAACTAACAGAAATGAAATCAATTTCATCCTCATTCCGTTTTTAACTTCTTACTTCATGCATTTGACCAAGCCCAATCCTAAAACATGAGAGATATTAATTACTAATGGGCTTTGGTCATTCACCGCTCCCCACATCCCAAATTATTCAGAAGCAAAGCATTACTAACACAAAGTAATACGAGAAGAATAAAGCGAAATGATGGATCAAAATATGATAAGAGCCTCTTAAGGTTCTAATTAATCCACGTTAATTCCCAAGATCAAACAATTGGAAGCACCTCAAACTAATGTTCCCATCTAAATGAGTTTAATGTTTAGTGACTATTAGAACTCAAAACAAACAAACAAGGAATTAACGAAAGATAACAACCACCCGCTATTGACTAAAATTTAAACAAATGCAACTTAGAATCAGTGAGGTTCAACAAATACAACAGGAATGCAAACCTTTAAGACATGGCCTGGAAGCTTTAATTTTAGATGAAGTTAAATGCTGCCAATTAACATGCGTAGAAACTCAAGAGGCAGGCAAAGATTATTTCAGGAAAATCACACACAAATACACCAACAATTCAAGTTTTCAACTAATGGTCATGATGTCAAATGTTTCTCAGTCGAACATATAAGAAATCGAGCAAATCAGAACATGAGGAAAGTGACTAAACTCATAAAACTCCAAGAGATTGGAGCATCCATTTCAAACTTCCTAAAGTCATATGATTAATCTTTTGATAACAACAGAATCCAAGCATATACTGCTATGCTTGTTCAAAAGAAGAGAACATAATGACTTAGGCGTCGACGAGAAAGCATACGACCCTAACAATTTAACTACGGTCTAAATATTCTGGCACCAGAAATCACTCGTACTAGAAAATCTGAGAACCAAACAGAAAACCATGAGAATATACATTGCTGATTTAGACTCATTAAAATAATTATAAAACATGATAGATCATCTATTTCAACTAGAGAAAATGTTAATCCAAGATATACTTCAACACCATAATAACAGCTAAAGGCATTCGAGGCATAGAAAACGACCATTCAAATTAGCTTTTGCTAACTGAGCATGCTCAAGCGAATCAAAACAGTGAATATAAGATTCAAACCACAAAACGACATGTCAAATATCATTTCCAAATGTGAATCGAGACTAAATGCTAACTCCGAATTCAACCTTTACTGAAATTAATCACATACCTATGTCTATAGATGGATTCCCATGGCTCTTATCACGTTTTGAATCGACAGCCAAACATATATAATAAAAGAGAAAGAGATTGAAGCTGATTGCGCGAAGCTTTGATTAATTTCGTTTGGAATCCAATACAAATGAATCTGGTCTTGAAATTAGGAGTAACAACATTTGAGAAATAGAAACTAGCAACCACAAACAAAAATCTTGATCGGCAACTCGTCGACTCCTCGACAAACTTTAATCAAACTCCATACTTGAATTACAAATCCGAAATTGAGAATGAAGAATCAAAAAGTTTTTATATATCATTTTCCAAAAACTAAAACTGCCCTAAAGGTCTAAATAGAAAACTCGAAAATAAGAAAGCAAAACTAGAATTTTGTATTTTTATTTTTTTGATGAATGAACTAAAAATGAAAACCGGACGAAGAAAATCAAAAACCCAGCCCTAATTTCTTCTCCTATTTTCCGAAATTTTTGTCCATATTTTCTTCTCTTTCTCGCTATCTATATGTGTATGTGTTGTGGTTGTTTTCTAGGGGTAATGGCTGGGGAAACTCAATGGCTCACCGGCCGGCTTGCCGGAGGTGGCAACTGTGGCGGATGTTGGCCTTCCAAGTTGATAAAGGTGGTGGGGTTAGGTGTATTTGTTTCTTCTTTGATTGATAGATGAATTCATGGGAGGGGTCTTTTATTTATGGCTGCTGCGGCTGTTGTTGTTGTGTAGGTGAAGGAGAAAGGTGTGTTAGGTTCTAAGGTTTTTTGGGTTAAGGAGATGAAGAAGATAAGGTGTTGTGGGGTTCTCCAAATCAAAAACAACGGTTGGTTTCTTAGACTCGATTTTTGTCTAGTTTTATTAGGATTTTAGGATTAGGTTAGTGGGTATTGGGCTTAGGATTATGGTCTAGATCCGAATTGGGCCAAATTTGGTGAAATATACCTTTAAAAGTGGCCCTTTAACTCTAGTAGACTAAAAATATTAGGTCCTAAAATAACAACTACAAAATTATAAAATCATTTCTAATTAATTAAAATAAAATTAAAAATTAAAAGTGAAACTATTTTATATCAATTATCTAAATAAAAGAGAATATTTTTGTAATTTTTATTTTGTGACAAAATAAAGTAAAAGAGTCAAAACTAATTGAAATGGAGATATTAGGCCTAAACTAAATATTTATATGCTAAAATATGTAAAATCTTGGGGATGGTAAAAAATTACATGTCTACAACTGCCCCTCTTTGACTGAAAACACGAAGTATTTTCGAACAAAGAATGACGAGATAGGTTTTTTGATCCGACCCTTATTTAGAGAGACCAAAAACTAAAAAAGGAGAATGTTACCGAGCCCTGGTATTTGAGCTGCCTACATATCCTTGGCTATAAAGGAATCATGCCACGTGTAGTTCAGAAGTAGGAATAGTGATGGAGTATACCGAGGTGGAGAGCCGATTGAGGTGCTGATCTGTCGAGGTTCCGGTCCGCGGTCCTGTTATTGCATCAAAATCAAAAATAAAAAAGACTAACTAAGACTGTCAACTATGAGTTACAAGATTACTATCTATAAGTCTTTTGAAGCTTGATCTTGAGTCTTGAATGGTTCTTCATACAGACTTTAGATTTAAACCTTGATGCTTGCTAGCTGCAGGTGCTAGTTCGTTCTTCTTCAGCTTTTCGGATCAAGACCAGACATGTAGTGCTTGTGACTTCAACCATATCTTGAGCAGTTCACATCTTTCATCTGCTTCTACATTTGGATTCACTTCCCTCTTTTTTTTCTTTTTTTTCTTTTTTCTTGGATTGAGACTTCTTCTTTGGTCATCTCAAACCCCTATGCCTTGAGATAAAACCCTTATTCTTCAAGCAACTCGTTCTACCTCCGATTTGAAATATGAAATGAATTTTGAAATGGCTTCCCCCATTCTCCAGGTGGGTGCCTACTACTGACTGAAAACTTTAAATAAATACCCTTGTTTTCTAGGTGGGCACCTGATGCTTACACTTTGAGATGAATTTTGTTGTTTTCCAGGTGGGTGGCTGATGCTTAAACTTGAAATGAATTCCCTTGTTTTCCAGGTGGGTGCCTGGTGCTTAAACTTGAACTGAATTCCCTTGTTAGCCAGGTGGGCACCTGATGCCAAAACATGAAATGTATTTCCTTGTTATCCAGGTGGGCACCTAATGTGAAAGTTTGAAATGTATTCTCCTGTAATCCAGGTGGGCGCTTGCTGCAAAAACTTAAAATGTATTCCCTTGTTTTTCAGGTGGGCACCTGATGCAAAAACTTGAAATGTATTCCCTTATTTTCCAGGTGAGAGCCTGATGCAAAAAACTTGAAATATATTCCCTTGTTATCCAGGTGGGTGCCTGATGACAAAACCTGAAATGTATTCCCTTGTTTTCTAGTTTGGCGCCTGATGCTTAAACTTGAAATAAATTCCCTTGTTTTTCAGGTGGGTGGCTGAAGCAAAAACTTGAAATGTATTCCCTTGTTATCTAGGTAGGTGCCTGATGCAAAAGCTTAAAATGTATTCCCCTATTTTCCAGGTGGGTGCTTGATGCTAAAACTTGAAATGTATTCCCTTATTTTCCTGGTGGGCGCCTGATGCAAAAACTTGAAATGTATTCCCTTGTTATCCAGGTGGGCGCCTGATGCAAAAACTTAAAATGTATTCCCTTGTTATCTAGTAGGGCGCCTGATGCAAAAACTTGAAATGTATTCCCTTGTTTTCCAGGTGGGCGCCTGATGCAAAACTTGAAATGTATTCCATTGTTATCTAGGTGGGCGCCCGATGCCAAAACTTGAAATGTATTCCCTTGTTATTCAGGTGGGCACCTGATGCAAAAACTTGAAACGTGTTCCCTTGTTATCCAGGTGGGCGCCTGATGCAAAAACTTGAAATGTATTCCCTTGTTATCCAAGTTGGTGCCTGATGCAAAAACTTGAAATATATTCCCTTGTTTTCCAGTGGACGCCTGATGCAAAAACTTGAAATGTATTCCCTTGTTATCCAGGTGGGCGCCTGATGCCAAAACTTGAAATGTATTCCCTAGTTATCCAAGTGGGTTCCTGATGCCAAAACTTGAAATGTATTCCCTTGTTATTCAGGTGGGCGCCTGATGCTAAAACATGAAATGTATTCCCTTGTTATCCAGGTGGACGCCTGATGTGAAAGCTTAAAATTTATTCCCTTGTTATCCAGGTGGGCCCCTCTAAAAACTTGAAACATATTCCCTAGTTTTCCTAGTGGGCGCTTGATGCAAAAACTTGAAATGTATTCCCTTTTTTCCAGGTGGATGCCTAATGCAAAAACTTGAAGTGCATTCCCTTGTTATCCAGGTGGGCGCCTGATGCCAAAACATAAAATGTATTCCCTTATTTTCTAGGTGGGCGCCTTATGCTTAAACTTGAAATGAATTCCCTTGTTTTCCAGGTGGACGCTTTTTGCAAAAACTTGAAATATATTCCCTTATTATCCAGGTAGGCACCTGATGCAAAAACTTGAAATGTATTTTCTTATTTTCCAGGTGGATGCCTGATGTTAAAACCATAAATGTATTCCCTTGTTTTCCAGGTGGGCGCCTGATGCTAAAATTTGAAATGTATTCACTTGTTATACAAGTGGGAGCCTGATACCAAAACTTGAAATGTATTCCCTTGTTATCCAAGTGGGCGCCTGATGCAAAAACTTGAAATGTATTCCCTTGTTATCCAGGTGGGCGCCTGATGCCAAAATTTGAAATGTATTCCTTTGTTTTCCAGACGAGCGCCTGATGCTTAAACTTGAAATGAATTCCCTTATTTTTCAGGTGGGCGCCTAATGCAAAATCTTGAAATGTATTCCCTTGTTATCTAGGTAGGCACCTGATGCCAAAACTTGAAATATATTTCCTTATTTTCTAGGTGGGCGCCTGATGCTAAAACTTGAAAAAGATTCCCTTGTTTTCTAGGTGGGCGCCTGATGCAAAAACTTGAAATGTATTCCCTTGTTTTCCAGGTGGACGCCTGATGCAAAACTTGAAATGTATTCCCTTTTTTTCCAGGTGGGTGCGTGATGCAAAAACTTGAAATGTATTCCCTTGTTATCTAGGTAGGCACCTGATGCCAAAACTTGAAATATATTCCATTGTTTTCTAGGTGGCGCCTGATGCTAAAACTTGAAAAGGATTCCCTTGTTTTCCAGGTGAGCGCCTGATGCAAAAACTTGAAATGTATTCCTTTGTTATTCTTGTGGGCGTCTGATTCAAAAAATTTAAATGTATTCCTTTGTTATCTAGGTGGGCGCCTGATGCAAAAAATTGAAATGTATTCCCTTATTTTCTAGGTGGACACCTGATGCAAAACTTGAAATGTATTCATTTTTTTCGCAGGTGGGTGCTTGATGCAAAAACTTGAAATGTATTCCCTTGTTATCCAGGTGGGCGCCGATGCAAAAACTTGAAATGTATTCCTTTGTTATCCAGTTGGGTGCCTGAGGCAAAAACTTGAAATGTATTCCCCTGTTTTGCAGGTGGCGCCCGATGTAAAAACTTGATATGTATTCCCTTATTTTCCAAGTGGGTGCCTGATGCAAAAACTTGAAATGTATTCCCTTGTTATCCAAGTGGGCGCCTGATGCCAAAACTTGAAATATATTCCATTATTATCCAGGTGGGCGCCTGATGCCAAAACTTGAAATGTATTCCCTTGTTATCCAGGTGGGCTCCTGATGCTAAAACTTGAAATGTATCCCTTGTTATCGAGGTGGGCACCTGATGCAAAAGCTTGAAATGTATTCCCTTGTTATCTAGGTGGGCGCCTGATGCAAAAAACTTGATATGTATTCCCTTGTTATTCAGGTGGGCGCCTGATGCAAAAACTTGAAATGTATTCCCTTGTTTTCCAGGTGGGCGCCTGATGCAAAAACGTGAAATGTATTCTCTTGTTTTCTAGGTGGTCGCCTGATGCAAAAACTTTAAATGTATTCTCTTGTTATCCAGGTGGGCGCCAAATACCAAAATGTATAATGTATTCCTCCGATGCTTAAACTTGAAATGAATTCCCTTGTTTTCCAGGTGGGCACCTGATGCAAGAACTTGAAATGTATTCCCTTGTTATCCAAGTGGGCGCCTGATGCAAAAACTTGAAATGTATTCCCTTTTCTTCCAGGCTGGCTCCTGATGCTAAAAATTAATTGTATTCCCTTGTTTTCTAGGTGGGCGCCTGGATGCAAAATCTTGAAATGTATTCTCTTGTTATCCAGGTGGGCGCCTGATGAAAAAACTTGAAATGTATTTCCTTATTATCCAGGTGGGCGCCTGATACAAAAACTTTAAATGTATTCCCTTGTTATCCAGGTGGGCGCTTGATGCAAAAACTTTAAATGTATTCCCTTGTTATCCAGGTGGTCGCCTGATGCCAAAACTTGAAATGTATTCCCTTGTTATCAGGCAGGCGCCTGATGCAAAAACTCGAAATATATTCCTATGTTATCCGGGTGGGCGCCTGATGCAAAAAATCTAAATGTTTTTCCTTGTTATTCAGGTGGGTGCCTGATGCAAAAACTTGAAATATATTCCCTTGTTATCCAGGTGGGCGCCTGATGCTAAATCTTAAAATGTATTCCCTTGTTTTCCAAGTGGACGCCTGATTCAAAAACTTGAAATGTATTCCCTTGTTTTCCAGGTGGGCACCTGATGCAAGAACTTAAAATATATTCCCTTGTTATCCAAGTGGGCGTCTGATGCAAAAACTTGGAATGTATTCCCTTTTCTTCTAGGCTGGCGCCTGATGCTAAAAATTAATTGTATTCCCTTGTTTTCCCGGTAAGCGCCTGGATGCAAAAACTTAAAATGTATTCTCTTGTTATCCAGGTGGGCGCCTGATGAAAAAACTTGAAATGTATTCCCTTATTATCCAGGTGGGCGCCTGATGCAAAAACTTTAAATGTATTCCCTTGTTATCCGGGTGGGCGCTTGATGCAAAAACTTTAAATGTATTCCCTTGTTATCCAGGAGGGACCTGAAAATTAAAATTAAATCTCATTATCCAGGAAGGTCCTGAAAACCTTAAATTAAATCCCATTATCCAGGAGGGTCCTGAAAACTTTAAACTTAATCTTATTATCCAAGAGGTTCTTGAAAATTTTAAATTAACTCCTATTATCCAGGCGGGTCCTGAGAATTTTAAACTAAATCACATTATCCAGGACGGTCATGAAAACTTTAAACTAAATCCCATTATTCGGGAGGGTCCTGAAAATTTTAAATTAACTCCCATTATCCAGGCGGGTCCAGAGAACTTACGGTTAAACCTATCTGGTGCACGCTTTCCTCAAGGAGGGTTCCTCCGAACAAACAAAATTCCCTACCCTGTTTCAAACAAATAAAATTTTATCAGTTTGAAAATGTGGTGGTTAGTTTGCGGCATTCTTGCTGAAGGTGGCCTTTCTACTGCCATGCTTTGTTCCGATTAGCTGCTTTGGACTGGCAAAGAATTGTTTAACGTTCTGATTGAACCTCAACCAACATGACCCTGAATGACCTGAGTGCCCCACACTCATCCTGCTGTTTTACATTTTGTCCTTCCAATTTGAACCTTTGTATTTCCCCAAAGTTCACGAAAACACTTAACCATTTGAACTTCTACTAAAACCTAATTTTCCATTTTGCATCATGCTATTTCTGGTATGCTTTGGCTGTGCTTTGCTTTGTGCAATTGAAAGTTGGTAGTAGGCTTTGAAATCCTTTCTTGCTTGCTTAACAAGGCTAACATTGGAAAAAGACTTAGAGAAGTAGACCTAAAAGAAAAAATAAAATGCAGTGACTTCAAGAGTTAGGAATAAAGAAGAACATTTGAAACATGATAACAATTTGAAGAAGAAAGGGAAAAGAGAATTATCTAAGCGAAACAGCTGGTATCAATGATCATGACATGGATTTCAGATTAATCAACCCAGACCGTCCAACTAATCATATTTCATTTTGCACCCCATCTTCGTACTTCGAAACCTGGATTTTCCATAATCCAACCACTCTGCAAAGTCACGAGCCTTATTCGGCTTGCAGTGCCCTGACATGGTTTCACCAGCAAACCTCTCTCATTTGTTTATCTCTCGACTCACTGTCGCCTTACGGTGCCCCGCGAGGGTTTTCACCAATAAGACTCTCTCATTTTAGTTTTCTCTCAGCTTTCCATCGCCCTACGGTGCTCGTGAGGGTTTTTACCAATAAGACTCTCATTTACCCATTTTTCCTTGTGTTGCCCCTGATGTGAATCATACCTCAATCTCACTTGACTTGACATTCCTCAAAGATTGATCGGAAGGTCTTTCTTTGGACCATAATGTAGGCTTTTGGATAGGGTTAGAAAGAAAGGATATCATAAAGGCTCAAAAACAACTTAAAAGGGCCCAAAATTACAACTTTTGGAATCAGATCTCTTACAAAAACACAACTACTGCCAGTTTCTTTGCCTAGAGAATTTTGAATTTTTATTTTGATGGGACCGAACCGTAAGGCTGCCTACGTACCCCTAAAAAGAATCAGGTCGAACGTACTTCAAGAAGATTGAGAATAAAGGAAACAAACTAACGTTCTTTTTTAAAAAAAATTCTTTTTTACCTTAATGAATACTCTGATGAGAAAAAAAGAAGGAAATCTCTCTTTTTTAAGACTTAATGTTCTATAATCTATTCTAAACTCAATCTTAAACAAGCATATATTTTTTTTTGAAACAGATACTCTATGAGAAATAATTAAGGAAAAAACCCTACAAGAGAAATACATTTTTTTGATTTTTTTTAGGAAGGAAATCTAAAGAATAGACCAAAGAAAAATATTTTAAATTTTTATTTAATATCCTGAAGAAAGATTTCAAAACGAGAAATGAAAAAGATAAAAAATATGTTTAGATTTCAGTTTTTGATTACCTAATGGAGAAACTCTGAAGATAAACAAAAGATAAAGTATTTTTTTCTTCTATGTACATATCCTAAAGTTCTAGTAAAAATAAAAAGAATACATTTTTTTGTTTTTTTATATTTTTTTCTAAAGAAGAACTTCAAAAGAAAATCTTTTTGGATTTTTGGAATTAGTATCTTAAAGAAAACTTCTAAAGAGTTATTAAAAGAAAATTCTCTTCTTTTTTTTTTTTGAATTTTTAGTCTTAATATACTAAAGAAAATATAAAAGGAATTTTTATTTTGATTTCTAGATATTAATTTCCTAAGGAAAACCACCTCAAAAGAATTTCTTTTTTCATTTCTAAAATTGGTATTCTAAAGAAAACTTCTAACGGAAATATAAAACGCAAAATCTCTTTTTGTTTTTGGATTTTTGAGTTACAACACACTTTTTCAAATACAAAATAGAAAGTACAATAACAAAAGACTCGACATTACTGTACAAAACTAGAAGGTAAAAGATGACATAAAAAGAAAAAATAGACTCAAAACATAACAAAAACATCTCCTTAAGCCACTTCTGAATGAGCGATCCTGACTGGATGGTCCCGTGGTGTCTGTCATGCTCAAACTCCGGTAAGTAGATCCACACCTGTATGAAAAAACTGAAACCAACACTATGTGAGACAATAACACTCCCTATTGGACACATGCAAGCCATGATTGAGGCTATTTTTGCAAAATGGCTTATGTGGCCAAAAGATGGCTAGAAGTGCAAACTCGACAAAAGTGACCTCTAAGACATGGAAAAATTACTTTGCAGAAATGACCCATTTTATAGAAATGGTCTATATGGACAAAAATGGCTAAGCATGCAAATTCAACACAATGGACCTTAAACAGAGAGAACATCGTGTTGTGGACTTAGAACTCTAAAACATGGGTCACTGAACCACTTTTGCGAAATTGACCCCATTTTGCAAGAGCGGCTGATGTGGCCAAAAGCGGCTAAACATGCAAATTCGACAAGATAAAGTAAAGATACACCTAATCATGGATTGAAGGCTCTCCAGATACAATTGAACAAACCACTTTGCGAAAATAGCCCTATTTTTGCAAAATGACCGTTGTGGCCAAAATGGCTAGAGATGCAAGATTTTGTTAAGACCCTGCGAAGCCAAGAACCTAAGACTCACTAGGAAGACCGGACCCTATATGGGTTGCCTACGTATCCCGTCCCGAGAGATGAGAATCAGGTTTGTGTAGTTCGGGAAGATTGGATACGGGCAAAAATTAAAAATTAACAAATAATTTAGAGATTATTTTTTTCAAAAATGATGAAACATGCAAACTCTTTTTGAATTTTTTTTTTCTTTTTTTGTTTTTTTATTTTCTTTTTTTGGAACAAAATCTTTTTGGATTTTTTATTTTTTTGTCTTTTTATTTTAAAATATGAGGAAAAAAATATAACTGGGCCCTACTTGCTTTATTTTTTACTTTTCACCCTCTTTTTTCATTTATCCTCAACCTTCATTGGTACGCTAAATGACCCTTTTTAACCTTGATGATTGAAACAAGTAGCACATAGGATGTATCAGGATGGTCTTTTAGTTTTGGGATACACCTGTCCTACACGAACCCAACCCCTATGTTGAGTTCCCAAAGTCAAATGCACATGATGCAATCAAACATTCCTACTAGGGATCCGGCATGAGGCTGAGTTATTCTAGGTTTTAAAACCTGGGTGTATTTTTCTAGACTTGGTATACCCGAGCGGACAACTCGAGTCGGGGGGAGGGGCTACGTACCGGGAACCAAAAGGTCATCCGACTTTGTAACTTGTCCGAACCTCTTTCTAAATTAGGGTATGACACTAATAGAAAAGAAGTCATAGCCAGTGTGAACTTCCGCGAAGATGAGAAGAGAAGGGTTTCGCAGCAGTTTATATACAGTTCAAATAATATCAAAACGGTAAAATGACAGCATTTAGCACATTACGCCCAAACATGTAATACAAATCAGAAAATAAAAGACAATTATAAAAACTATTCTAAGCTCGAATTCTGAATGTTGAACCAGAAGTTTTGGGTTCTTATCCCCAGCAGAGTCGCTAGAACTGTCACACCTCCTTTTTCTACCTCGAAAGGGATATAAGGGAGTTTTTTCAATTAAAATGATAATAATCGAAACAGGATTATTTATTCAAATTCAGAGTCGCCACTGATAATTTATCGTGTCCCAAGTCATCGGTTTAAAATCCCGAATCGAGGAAGTTGACTCTTATTTATAGCCTGCGAACATAGAAATTCGGGTAAGGAATTATGTTAATCCGGGAGAAGGTGTTAGGCATTTTCGGGTTTTGTGGTTTTAGCACGGTCGCTCAACTATTATTAATTGGCCTAATTATCTGATTAATTGCATATTTTAAACCGGTTTTAATTATTTATGGAATTATTCTAGAACAAGTTACGATTGTTGTACACTTGTTTGTTTGGTACAGATTGCGAATCGTGTCACGGAAACCGTACCTACGATTTACAAAATGTTTAAATTATTAACATTATTAGTTGTTATGGCCGAGTCACATAAATGTACCCCTGGATTTGGAAATTACGTACCATAACTACGTCACGGGAACCGTACCCGTAGCTATGGTAATTTATATTATAACGCGCCTAAGCAAACTATGAAGTTTCATGAATACTAATGGCCGAAGCATGCTCCTAACGGGTGATGTATAAAAGTAAAATAAATAAAACTAACAAAAATGAAATCAATTTCATGCTCATTCCATTTTTAACTTCTTATTTCATGCATTTAACCAAGCCCAATCCTAAAATATGAGAGCTATTAATTACTAATGGGCTTTGGTCATTCACCGCTCTCCACGGCCCAAATCATTCAGAAGCAAAGCATTAAGAACACAAAGGAATACGAGAAGAATAAAGCGAAATGATGGATCAAAATATGATAAGATCCTCTTAAGGTTCTAATTAACCCATGTTAATTCCCAAGATCAAACAGTTGGAAGCACCTCAAACTAATGTTCTCATCTAAATGAGTTTAATGTTTAGTGACTATTAAAACTCAAAACAAACAAACAAGGAATTAACCAAAGATAACAACCAACCGCTATTGACTAAAATTTAAACAAATGCAACTTAGAATCAGTGAGGTTCAACAAATGCACTAAGAAGGCAAACCTTTAAGACATGGCCTGGAAGCTTTAATTTTAGATGAAGTCAAATGATGCCAATTAACATGCATAGAACAACCAACCAATCGCTATTGACTAAAATTTAAAAAAATGCAACTTAGAATCAGTGAGGTTCAACAAATGCACTAAGAAGGCAAACCTTAAAGACATGGCCTGGAAGCTTTAATTTTAGATGAAGTCAAATCCTGCTAATTAACATGCATAAAAACTCAAGAGGCAGGAAAAGATTGTTTTTGGAAAATCGCACAAATACACCAACAATTCAAGTTTTCAACTAATGGTCATAAAGTCTAACATTTCTCAGTCGAACATATAAGAAATTGAGCAAATCAGAACATGAGGAAAGCGACTAAACTATGAAACTCCAAGAGATTGGAGAATCCATTTCAAACTTCCTAAAGTCATATGATTAATCTTTTGATAACAACAGAATCCAAGCACAAACTGCTATGCTTGTTCAAAAGAAGAGAACAGAACGACTTAGGCATCGACGAGCAGGCATACGACCCTAATAATTTAACTACGGCCTAAATATTTTGGCACCAGAAATCACTCGTACTAGAATATCAGAGAACCAAATAGAAAACCATGAGAATATGCATCGCTGATTCAGACTCATTCAAACAATCATAAAACCGGACAGATCGTCCATTTCAACTTGAGAAAATCTTAACCCAAGAGACACTTCAACACCATAATAATAGCTGAAGGCATTCAAGGCATAGAAAACAACCATTCAAATTAGCTTTTGCTAACTGAGCATTCTCAAGCGTATTAGAACAGTGAATACAGGATTCAAACAACAAAACAACATGTCAAATATCATTTCCAAACTCAAATCTAGACTAAATGCTAACTCCGAATTCAACCTCTACTGAAATTAATCATAGATCTATGTCTCTAGATGGATTCCCATGGCTTTTATCATGTTTTCAATCGACAGCCAAACAGATATAAGAAAAGAGAAAGAGATTGAACCTCATTGCGTGAAGTTTTGATTAATTTCGTTTAGGATCCAATACAAATGAATCCGGACTTGAAATTAGGAGTAACAACAGCTTAGAAATAGAAACTAGCAACCACGAATAGAAACCTCAATCGGCGACTCGTCGACTCGACGGAAAACTTTAATCAAACTCCATAGTTGAATTCCGAATCCGAAATTGAGAATGAAGAATTAGAAAGTTTTTATATATCCTTTCCAAAAACTTATACTGCCCTCAAGATCTAAACAGAAAACTCGAATATAAGAAAGCAAAACTAGAATTTTGTATTTTTGTTTTTTAGTGAATGAACTAAAAACAAAAACCAGAAGAAGAAAATCGAAAACCCAGGCCTAATTTCTTCTCCTATTTTCCGAAATTTATGTCCACATTTTCTTCTCTTTCTCGCTATCTATGTGTGTGTGTGTGTGTGTTGTAGTTGTTTTCTAGTAGTAATGGCTAGGGAAACTCAATGGCTCACCGACCGGCATGCCGGAGGTGGCAGCTGTGGCGGATGTTGGCCTTGCAAGTTGATAGAGGTGGTGGGGTTAGATGTATTTGTTTCTTTTTCGATTGATAATTGAAGTCAGGGGAGGGGTCTCTTATTTATGGCTGACGCGACTGTTGTTGTTGTGTAGGTGAAGGAGAAAGGTCTGTTAGGTTCTAAGGTTTTTTAGGATCAGGAGATGAAGAAGATAAGGTGTTGTGGGGTTCTCCGAATCAGAAACAATGGCTGGTTTCTTAGACTCTATTTTTGTCTAGTTTTATTAGGATTTTAGGATTAGGTTAGTGGGTATTGAGCCTAGAATTATGGGCTAGATCCGAAGGCCAAATTTTGCCAAATATACCTTTAAAAGTGGCCCTTTAACTCTAGTAGACTAAAAATATTAGTTCTTAAACTAACAACTACAAAATTATGAAATTATTTCTAATTAATTAAAGTAAAATTAAAAATTAAAAGTGAAATTGTTTTATATCAATTAGCTAAATAAAAGAGAATATTTTAATATTTTTTATTTTTGTGACAAAATAAAGTAAAAGAGTTAAAACTAATTGAATTAGCGATATTAGGCCTAAACTAAATATTTATATACTAAAATATGTAAAATCTTGGGGAGGGTAAAAAATCACATGTCTACATCGCTCATTTTTAGTAAAGTTGCAGATAAAGTAGTATTTCAAGTTGTTAATGTGTGGACTATTAATGGTAGATATTTATTTTGGTTAATTTATAAATTCATTATTGTTTTAATTGATATTAGGATGTTTGGTTGTTGATTTGAGATGGAAAATTTTTTGGGATAGTCCAAAAAGGGAAAACTTTATCCGATTTTTTGTAAAATACCGATGAGGCTTACTTGGGGGCACTTGCTCCTAAGCACCAGTCACAATCCTAAATTGGGTCGTAACAATTGAAGACCTATTTGGATAAACTAGGTAAAAAAATTCCTATAGCTATTACAATTCTTGATTGTGCGGACTGTACTTGAAATTGTGCGGTCCGCAGACTTCTATTTGGGTAACTTGAATGGCTAGCTATTTGTGCGGACGCACTTTAATTATGTGAACTGCGAATTAAATTATGCGACCTCGAAATAAGTCTGTTCTATCTATTAAAGGCCCTTCTTTGAGGACCCGACGCAACTGTGATGAAGTGTGGCCCGCAATTATAATTATGTTGTCTTCACTTCCACTCTGCAGACCGCACTTCAAATTGTGCGGACCGCAGTTGTAACATATCTACTGTATTTTGCATACTAGAAATCTCACTAATTCTATGGTGTCTTCCAATGCCATGATTTTTAACTATTGTACATCATATACATCAATCTCTTTTTGCAAACACAGACAAATGGTGCGATCAAGAGGATGAGAGGAGTCTTCAAAAGGAAGGGGAGAAGAAGGAAGAGATAGAGGGAGAGGTGCCATGCACCCTAGTGTGCAAAGGGCCATTACAAAGAAAATAACTGTGGGTCGAGGGAGAGGTAGAAGCCTCTTAGAGTCGAGTTCTTATGCCCCATCTAGGAAGGCCTAGCAAGGGAATTCTGTGTCTCTACCTGAAGAGCACAATGAGGAGCAATCTAGGCCACAGGGGTAGTCTGACCCCCTAGATGTACCTTCCATATCTCACAGTACCTCCCAAGGCTCCACTATTGAGAGTCATGAGTCTAACGCATCTGCTCTGGACTCTGATTCTGATGAAGCCCCAGATGACGGGAGAGAGGGATCAAGTGCAAAGACAGGCATGTCACATACTAAGAATTGGATGCAAGCAGCTACTTCAAAGCTGTCTAAGATATCTAGTACAGTTGTCCGACAAACATCATCACAGCCACAACTAGAACTCATCTGACATAGATAAGAAGCTCACCGCAGTCTTGGACATCCAGAAGGCAATCATGGATACACTGGTATAATATGGTGTATTGGTTGAGTGGTTGACCAAGCAAGTAAAGAAGATGAGAAATATACAGTCCAGCAAGAAGTCAATTGATGCACTTCGAGCTGCAGTGACCAGGATTACTGCGGCTGGTGATTTGCCTTTTGATATGCTACTAGACCCACCCAGTCTCTCTCATATTCATCTTCTCATAAGGATCCCACCACTTAAACTGAGGAGTCATGCCTTGCCTCCAACACTATTGAGGCAGTGCATGATATGTTTAGCTCTCAGGCTGGTGGGACAGATACTGCGGGTGACACTTTGATAGCTGAGGACACTTAGGGAGTTCCTTCGCCCCCTCTATGCTCTTTGATCTTATTTTTATAAGCATTGGGGATAATGCTTTTTATTGTATTTGAGGGGGTGGAGAATTCTATATTTGATAATAATTTGATACATTTGATAACATTGGATGTAATAACTGGATGATTCTATTTTGTTTATCTTTAGTAGTTTGTTAGATTTATTAGTATCTTTAATTTTGTTTGTTTTGGGTAATTTAAAATTTTATGGTTTTCTTACCGTTATTGATAATAAGACTTTGGTCTTCTTAATGTCACTGTTCTTTCCAACTGTGGTTTCTTGTGTGAACTGGGTGACTCTTCCCGAGGATGAATAGTGTGATAATTTTCTTAAAGTAATGAGTTGATTTCATGTTTAGGTAATAGTAGTAGTAAGTAGTAATGAATATCCCTAATTAAGTTAGTCTACAAAAAAAGAGTTATTTATGCTTCATGTGGCACCAACATACATAACTGCATGATTATGGTTCAAACAAGGTTTCTGGTAGAATTAGCCTTAGTAAAAGTGACTTTGAGGTTCTTGAGTTGTCTTTGATAATCATTAGGTGGTTGAAATGACCTTAGTGTTTTCGAACTTGATTGTGATTGTTGTGGGTTTTAGACTTTATCCTTTTTAGGGTCTAGTTGCATGAGAGGTGAGATGAAATCTTGTTGCTAGTCCAAGTATTTGCATGTATAGTCTAGAACTTGCCCCAAATATATTTCAAGGTGAAATTATAAGTTTGCTTTGTTTGAAAAATGATTGTAGGCTCCTTTTGGACCGTTTGAAATTTTTATTTCCACCCGATGATCGTTATCTCTAGTCAACCCATTTGAACCTTTAGCCTTTCTCTATTGGTAACTATGTTATAAGCCTTTACTCGTTTGATCATAATCCTCTGTTGGTATCAAGGCATTTAAAGGAGAGAAAAGAAATAATTTCCTTAAAAGTGAAAGAAAGAACAAAAAGAAAATAAAACGGGACATTAATGAAATTGAATAGAGGCAATTATCTCTAGTATGAGTATCAAGGGAAAAAAAGAATGAAATGAACAATAAAGAGTGATGGCAAGTCTCTCTAGCCCCCAAAAAAAAGAAACGCATCTAAGGGTTTGGCAAGTTTGAGCCAAGAAATGAGATGTGGAGTTCCTAAGGAAGGGTGTAACTACTTATATCCCATATGTTATTCTACCCCAATCCTAAAGCCTTTATTACAACCTGAAAGAAGTCATATTTCGAATCGAGTAAGCTTACATTAGTGGAGATTTTCATGAGGGACAAGCCTATGGTACTTGAAGCTTTACTTGTGACATTCCTTTGTGAGAGAAGAGTAAAACTTTTATTGCTCTAGAAATTGAGTGTTAAATCTTAAAGCGAGCATGGCAAATAGAAGCTAGAAGAGCAAGATTTTGGATTCCATCATGATTTAAATGAATGAACAATAGTCCTTGATGAGTAAAGTCAATTCCTGAAGCTCAAATGTCACACTAGAATTACATGCAAATTGAACAATTTTGAAAAATTTGACACCTTGTTGAGAATGCATGAGTATTGTGGGTAATTGGTGGTCCCAAATGAGTATAAATGACTTATAAGTGACTCTTTGAAATGAGCTTTCTCTGAGGGAAGGAGAAAACTAATCTAGTTGCTTGAGGACAAGAAAAGACTTAAGTTTGGGGGAGTTGATAAGTGTAGATTTTAACCACTTATTAGTACCTTCTTGCTTTAGTTTTAGTCTGAAAGTATTGATTTTTGTTTTCCAATCTAATAAAAAATGTATAAATTGTAGGTATGCTGGAGTATGTGAGATCAATGAAGAAATCTAACTCAAATAAGAGATATTCTAGCTCAAACAATCAAGAAGAGAAGTGCACAAAATAGTGCGATCAACAGAATTCCATCTGCGACCGCAAATGCAGATTGCGGCCCGCAAAAAATAAAGTATTGCCGCAAATTACACCTTGAAGCTTCAGAGGATTTTAATAGTAGTGCGGTTAGCACACCAAATTGTGTGGTCGCAGAAGCTGCTCGCACTAACAAGATTGAGAGATCAGAGAATATGCAAAAGAAATATTTTCTTAAAGTACGGTCTACATCCAAATTATGGGCCGCAGAAGCTGAAGTGCGGCCACATAAGTTTATGTACCGCTACAGAATCCCTCCAACTAAAAAGCACTACAAGAGCACTAAACTGAAGTGCAGACCGCAGATGAATTATGCGGCCGCAAAAACTCCGGAAGGGTATTTTTATCGGGGAATTTCATAGCTTATAAATAGATGAGAAACACATTTTTAGGGCAATGTTTGTAGTGTAGCAGCTGTGAGCGGTTAGACTTAGACATTTTGAGCAATTTATGACTACAATTAGAGAAGACCCATTAATTTTACCTTTTAATTTTAGCTTTATGTCTATAATTACTTCTTTTTTTCAATTTTCTATATCTATGATTATGAGTAGCTAGATTTTATCTAGGATTGTGATCCAACCCTATTGTGTAAAGCTTGTGGGTATTTAGTGTAGTGCTTGATATTGATGGGGTGGGTGTTACTTAGCCTTGTTTATGCTTTATATCTAGAATTAATGGTTACAAATATGAATTCATGCCTATTTGACTTAGTTCTTACTTGAGAAAGAGGAACCTAGTCTAGGAAAACTTGGCTAACAAGAAATTGAACTAGTTGAAGTTTTCATTAGTTTGATTAAAGGATTTGAATTAGAGATAGGGATAATCTAACTTGGATTAGAGATAGGGATAATCTAACTTGGACTCATATAAATTATTTAGATTGCTACCCATTTGGTCTTGACAAATCCAATAATCACTCTTTAACCGAGAGGTATCGAGTGGGTACTTGAGAATTAAGAGTCATAACTCACCCCGATGTACCAAACAAGCATAGATTTACTCTAGCCATTAGGTTTATACCTAGGTAAAGGTTACAACCATAGGCTTTCCCTTTATTTGACCAAAATATCAAAAATATTTCATTCCTTATTTCCTTATTAGTTAGTTAAATCTCCTAGAAGTAATTAAGGTAACAATTTCCCACTTTTGTTTTAAAGCTAAATTTAGTTATTTTGAGTTCTTTTCTTAAGTGTTTACCTTGGAACCAACTTAAACTCCATGTGGATTCAACCCTGACTCGAGTTGAGATTTGTAATTGCAATGATCGTTCCATACTCTTTAATTGGGTGTGAATTAGATGTGATCAAGCACCCACAAAAAGTAGCAAATAAGAATTAAAATACTTACAAGGATAATTCCTTCTTATAAGATTAGGTAAGAGACTTATCTTTATTCAAGTCCTTTATTCGGCCCTCAAACCACATAGTAGCCTCAAAATAACGGCGAGCAACCCGAAACTAGTCAAAAGTCATACAAACAAATCAATATATACTCAAAGTTCATAATTCATCTACTAGAGTAATTTCCCAACCTAATATGGAACACGTGCACAGATTCTGAAAATTTTCGTAGATAAATGTTACCCATAATCTTATGAACTTAAATATGTATAATTTATACTCAATTCCATAATCAATTTCATAGTCAAATTTTATTTTTACCGAACCCTAGATTTTTCAACATAATCCCATAGTTTTCACAATTTCTATGTTACCCATAAACTATGTGTTAAACTCACATTGGGTAGAAATCACTTACCTTAAAATGATATATGAAAAATCCCTCTCCAAAAGCTCCAAAATCGTCCGAGAAAGGTGTAAAAATGAGAAAACGAGCCTAATCCCGATTTTTAAAAAGTTTCTGCCCAGTGATCCTTCTTTACGATCGCAGGAGCCCCTTCGCGGTCTCTAAGGCAAAATACCATAGCCCAGAAAAGTCTTTTTCGCGAACGTGACATGGTTCTCACGATCGCGATGCCTTACCTGGATAACCTTTAGAGAATATGAGCCACCCTTCATGAATGAAAAGGTCAAGGCCTGCCATCCCCCATCCAACCTTCCTCTGTGCGAATGCGACCTAGCGATTATGAGTACAAAGGCCACTGTCCCCAACACTCAGTGATTGAAACGATCCAAATATGAAGAATAAAAATGCCCCAGCCCAAATACTTCATCACAAATGTGAGAATACCTCCGCGTTCGTGAAGAAGGAAACTAATAGTAGAAAATCTGCCATTTTGGACTTAACTCTGGGTGGTTCGAAACACACCCGAGCTACTCGGGACCCCTTCCAGATGCATCAACAAGTTCATAAACTATCACGACCCAAAATCCAACTAGTCGTGATGGCACCTAACCCAACCAGTTGGCTAAGACAATTAAATATAATCAATTCAAATGAGATTCATTAAGAGAAGTAATGATAATGTAACTGAATTTTTATACAAAGAATTTCCAAGGACTAGTATTACAAATCATGAGCTTCTAAGATTTAGAGTTTACAAAGCTGGTATGAAATATGTACATCATCTGTTTGAAATATACATGAACAGATTAATAATTCTAAAGCTACCAAGAACAAATGGCAGCTATGATCGGAACACATGTACATATTGAATGCCAGCTTCCGCCAGACTCAGCAACATCAACATAAAAAATCTACACGCAAGGTGGAGAAGTGTAGTATGAGTACAACTAACCCCATGTACTCAATAAGTAGCAAACCTAACCTTAGGTTGAAAGTAGTAACGAGTTGGTACAACAGTCAGGGTCCAACACCAATGGCCAACAACAACTCATAACAATATAATAAAAGTAGTACAGGAAACTAAGATATGATACTCAGCTTGTCCACATTTACGGAAAAATAAGCATGCTTCTCAAGTATAAAAGTAAAACCTAAATTTTTCACTGAATTCACCAAAATGTGAGTATATCAGAAAACTATGATTTTCCCAAAAACTTTCAACAATAGATAAAATATGTCAATATCAGATAGTATGAGGAAAGTACATCTCTATGCCTACATGTCAATGTGCATGTGAAGTCATGAATGTCACAATACCGTGTAGCATGCGGGAATACATCTCTAAGCATGTATGTCAAGTATACATGTCAATGCAATGCATCACAGTGATACTCATGTACTCACACTCTCAGAGTACTCAATCTCATTGTCTCGCACTCCCGCTCATCATGCTCAATCGCTCAGCACACTCAGCCTTCAGCACTGTATGGTGCCTTATGCAGCCTGATCCCATCAATAGTAGTAAAGCCTATAAGATTTGCTGCGGCGTGCATCCCGATCCATATATAGGCCTGTTGCGGCGTGCAACCCCATCTACATATAGCCATAAGGCCTGTTGCAGCGTGCAACCTAATCTACATATAGCCATAAGGCCTATTGCGGTGTGCAACCCGATCTATATATCTCACTCACAATACGACTCTCAAGCCCCTACTCAGTCATCTATCTCTCCAATCTCTCGGGCTCACAAATATCATGCGAATCAACCCAAACAATGATAACATGTTGCGATAACAAATGATAACATACACTGAGATATGATATGCAAATGAATGAATATAATTGAATATGTAACTGCAATTTAAGCAAATATCTCAATAACATAAATGACCTTAGTGGGTCCTAACAAAATAAGCATATAGCCTAAACATGGTTTATAACATAGATCACAACTCAATTACTCTAGCACGTAGAATTTTATGGATAAAGACAAGATTAGGTAACCACACAGTACCATCGAATCAACCGAATCATAATTCACAAGGTGCACGCTTATACACCTGTTACCTAACATGTGTGTCACCTTAACACTAAGCACATAACACGTATATTCAGGGGTTCATACCCTCAACACCAAGTTTATAAGTGTTACTTACCTTGAACAAGTCAAATTCAATACCGAGAAAGCCACGATACTACAAAAGTACCATGCCCAACGTACCGACCTTCGAACAGCTCGAACTAGCTAAAAGCAATTTAAAAACATCAAATAGTGCCAAAGGAAACAAACTCAATCGATAAAGGTTGAATCTTTAATCAACAGCTCAAGTAAACCAAAAAGTCAAACCCGGGTCCGGACTTCGGAGTCCAACAAAACTCATAAAATCCAATAACTCATTCAATTACGAGTCCAACCATACTAGTTTCACTCAAATCTAACTCTGATGCGATGCTCAAAACTCGAAAAATCACTTTATGAAATTTTAGACAAAACTCCCCAATTTCTCTATTGAAAACATCAACCAAAAGCCAAAACGAGGATAGATTCATGAATATAATCAAAATAGAGTAGAAAACACTCACCCCAATCCATATGGTGAAAATTGCCTAATAATTGTCTCAATCCGAGCTCCAAATCACAAAATATGATAGAAGAACCAAAAGCTCGAATTAAATAGAATCTGCCCAGGCATTCCACACATGCGACACCCCACAGCGAACCTGCGGCATCTCTTCTACGACAATATTTATGCTTCTACGACAGCAAAAAACCAGCCGACCCCTCGCACCTGCGGATCTCCTTTCGCTTTTGCGCAACCTCAAGTGCGAGGAGAAACTCGCTTCCGCACTCTAGCTCACTTCTGCGTTCCATACCTTCGCTTTTGCGATGATGTAGAGGCCCCCAAATATTTCGCATTTCTGAAGACTTCGCACCCAGCCTTCATCCACTTCTACAATGAATAGATCGCATCTGCGAAGTCGCTTCAGTGACCAAGACTCCATAGATGCAGCTACACCAGCACTAAAAATCTTCAGCAATGCAACAAGATATAAAAATGATCCGAACCACGTCCATAACTCACCTGAGCCCCTAGGGACCCCGTCCAAATATACCAATAAATCCCATAACATAACATAAACCAACTCGAGACCTCAAATCATGCTAACAACATCAAAACAAGGAAACACACCTCAAATCAAATACAATGACTTTTGAATCTTTCAACTTCCAAAACTCGTGCCAAAACATTTCAAATCAACTTAAATTTTGCACATAGGTCCCAAATGACATAACGAAGCTATTAAATTCCTGGAACCACAATTCGAACCCAATCTCTTCAAAGTCAAATTCCGGTCAACTCAAGAACATTCAAAACCTTCAAATTTTTAACTTTCGCCAATAAGTGCCGAAATATTCTAGAAATATCCAAATGTAAATTCAGGCATACGCCCAAGTCCAAAATCACCATCCGGACCTAATAGAATCATCAAAACTCCGATTCGAGGTTAAATATGTAAAAGTCAAACTTTGTTAGCTCTTCCAACTTAAAGCTTCAAACATGAAATTCATTCTTCCAACCTAATTTTGAAACATCTAAAAACTAAAATCGATGATTCACACAAGTCATAATACATCATATGAATCTACTCAAAACTTTAAACGGCTGAACGGAATGCAAATGCTCAAAACAGCCGTTACATTTTCCTGCACTTAAAGATACATTCGTCCTCGAACATGCCTAGATTAATTCCAAAGCCATCAAATTGCCATGTAACCTTACCATGAACTTACCCGGGGATGATCCCATGTCACCCCAATCCATATAATCCTGACGACACAACATAACTAAAGATTCTTAATTCAACCTTAGCCCATAAACCTTTGAACCCAATTTCCAACATCTGGAATTCCTTAGAAGACTCGAATCTCGCACTTACACACTGTATAAGTCTGAACAAGCTGTATAAATCCATAACCAAAGCCCAAGATTCAATCACATGATATACCATATAACTCATATGCTCACAACAATAACTTCTGATCACATGAGCTGCTAAAAAAAACCTAATACCGGTAAAGAACCTCGTCTGAATAAAACCTCGTTCAAAACCTTCGTATGTTGCCAGTGATGAAAGAAACACACAGAAACTCATAACCTCTCATCAGATCAACAAGTCATGGAGCTCTCTCGCCTAACCAGAATCCACAGCTCAATTACTAGGTCGACTTTTGATATTACTCTCCCCAACATACCGTAATTAAACTCGATAACAATCACTTCTGGCCCAAGGACTTCACCTGATCAAATACAATCTACTCTACTGACATGCCACACCAATACTTCCTAGAGCAGCAAATCGTGCACCAATACGCAACAACTCAAATACACCCAAAAATGGAAAATGACTCAAATGAGAGAACCGTCCCACAAGCTCAACAAGTACCACCACAATGCAATTCTAAGAACCCATCACATGGCGTAGAACCAAAACACGTGAATCTATCACAAAGGATCATATCCCATCATAACCCGCTGCAATATGTGACCCATTCAAACATCGATCCATATGAAATACCTCGAACCCCAATATTCAAAATCAACAACCACAAGTAATTCGACATCAAGTACATGAAGTGCATGACCATAACCATAACCATGGAGAAGAGAATAAAACTATGTACCACAGCCTGGAAAGAACATAACCATGGCGCAATCAACCATTCAACACCCTAATAAACATCTCGCTCAAATTCTGCTACAAGGCATGTACCAAACCTTATCATGAGTGCGTATAACTAAAAAATCATAACCTCTCGTAGCATAGAAGAGTAACACAGAACATATCAGAAAATGGACAAGCTCGCTCTAACCGAATGACACACCTTTTTGCAATAACACTATAAAGTCAACAAATCCGACTCAGTATAGAATACACATCCTCCCTAGGCCTACCAAGGGCCCCCCAAATCAACTCTGGTCATTCACAAATGGATAAATAGCCCTTCAAACGTCCATAATAACCTAACCATAGCACGTACTACTATCTAGCTAACTTTGTCCATATCTTAACAGTCTGCAATCCACGAAAAAAATCTGCTTTTGAGAATTCCCAGTCTTCATATCCCTAGAACACATGAATCGTTATAGCTAATGCCAACTCTACACTTGAATGAATAATGCATCTCACATACACAATTATCCCCGCGTTAATACTTCTATATTCTTGCATGCCACACAGCAAAAATTTGAATATCATCAGTCAATCAACCAGGCAAGTACCGTAATACCAATGAAGCATCCGTAAGTCAAAACACAATGCGTCTTTTGGAATATACACCCTTCTAAGTCAATATCAAGTAGTAATAGCATTTATCTAGTCATATGAAATCGTTCATGTTGCCTAAGAATTCATGACCTTCCCTTTAAAACTAAACTGCGACCTTGAACATGCAAATCTCAACTCCACACAATACACCACTTTTATCATGCCATCATTTGAAAAGCACGAGAATCTCATAATCAACTCCGACTCACCAGTAGAGTACATACTTAATTCGCCAGAAACCTTTCACATGATCCCAGCTAGTAGAAAATTACAAGGACTTGGTTCTTTGAGCAGCTAGTCACACTTTGTTAATCATCAAAACTTAAATACTCAATAAATTCCCCTTTTTTTATGATGAAAAACTTTGTACACATATCCAGGAAATCACATCAAAGAACCAGATGATCACAACAAGCATATTCACATGTATGTTCACGACCCACAACCTTCCAACCTTATCTTCACTTTTTTGGTATCATCAAAAAAACACAAACATATATTAGACATTAAGCACAGATAATGTAAGATTCAAGTCCAAACAGGCAACAACACAAGCATAAGAAAGGGAAAATAAACTAGGTTGATGATCCAAAAAGAGTACAAAGCAATAAAGCAGAGTAATAGGAGACATTAAGTAATTCCAAATCATTAGAACAAAATAAACTAAGCATACTACAGACTACTCAGACTAAGATAAAAGAAACAAAAGATAAGGCATCACTAGAATAGCAAAAGAACTAAGGACACTACGAAGGAATAGGTTCAAAAGTGAGAGGTAGGGGGGGTCAAAGCTTTCACAGGGGTAGAAATATGTTAAGCATGGGCCTCCCAGTCTCTTCGTAGTTCTTCCCTGAGTTGCTTAGTTTCCTTTCTCATCTCATTATTGTCTTCACGAAGCTTGACATTCTCTTCAACAACTAACTCCAACCTCTTGTTGAGTTCTGCAACCTTACTGCTCCCAAGAAGAATGGCAGATTATGTGGGTCCTCTAGCCTTGATCTCCGCATTGCCATACTACTTGAGGGTAAAAACATCCAAAACATCATTGTGGTTTCCAAACTTAAGCTCAGGCAAGACAATGTTGAGCTTGTCAAATAACTCGGTCAACATAAAATCATATGGCATAGCATGCTTTGGTTTGGAAGTATCCGCATCTCTTGCCATGTGCTAAATCATCAGGCTAGGAAGATTGATAGGTCGACCAGTGTCAAGTAGTTCCATCACAGCCATGTCTAGCAGAGTAGCTTAATGCCTTTTTTCAGACCTCTGAAAAATACAAGAGTTGAAAAACTGAAACAGTAGATTGTGAAAGGGAGTCATATCTGTCTTGCACACTTTTTGGGAGCGTCTAGTTCAAACTTTTGGGAGAACTTCCTGGTGACCAAAATTCCAGTGTCAACATCATTGTCTATGGTTGGCCACTTCTTCTTCAAATAATTGTCAAATCCCAAAGAAGGGATATTTAGAAGTAGTCTCAGTTCCTCAGCATCAAACTCCATGTCAAAGCTCCCTTCTTTACTCTTGACTACCTTCCCATCAAAAGTGAAATTTGTATAGAACTCCACCATAGCAGGAACACATACTAGGGGAAAGTTTTGACAAACATGTGCTTACACCCCTGTAGCTCCAGGTTCTCAACCAATTGATCCATTCCCTTCTCACCAGCGTTCGTTAGAATCTTCCCATTTAGTACTTTTCTGTTCCCGAACTCTGTGAGTCGATCAACTATAGCTATCATATCCTTTCTTATATTACTCCTACTTGCTCTTGCAAAAGAGATAGCAGGTTTAAAAACTTTGGAAACCCTTTTATTTGGTGTAGCGGACTTTGCTGGCAAGGCTGAGTCAGATTCATCTTCTTCATCCACCTCAACAACAGGTTCTACAATTGAAACCTTCTTCTTTGGCTTCTTTGCACTTATGTACTCCTTTATGATTTGTGCATCAACAACCTTTATTTTACTCCTTGTGAGTGGAGTTCTAGCTGGAGGAACCACTCCTTTCCTTGTTGAGACTACTGTCTTTGTAGCTTTCATAGTGGTCTTTCTGGACTTCTTCCCTACCTCAGATAGTGGCATATCATCTTCGTCACTACTAATTTCTTCATCTCCAGTGAAAGGAGTTAATAGAGACCCAGGTTCTTGAGCCCTTATCTCTTTACCAATTTCTTCTAAAGGGGCTATGACAGTGTTTCCAATTGTCCTAGAACCTTTAGATTAATCACTCACATTCCCCTCTTCTTCCTCACTCTTGTCATCACCTCCTTAACTCTCACTTTCCTTTTCTTGATCCTATCCCTTACTTTCAGAAACCTCTTCTTCACTCTAATTTTCTTTTTCTACAGAATTTTTAGCCTATTCACATATCTTATCCCCTGTATCACTCTCCTTCTCATCTCTAGATACTCCCTCATTCTACTCTTTTCTTCTTTATTGGCTATGTTTTGAGCATCATGTTCCTCATGACTGGTCATAGCTTCTTCTTCTTTTTCACCTTCATCATCTTCCTCATTCTCAATCCAACTAAAATTAAGGTCATCAGAAGCCTCTTTTTGCATTGGTTATTTTCATCCTTCCCCCTCAACCACAGGCTCCACAACCATTGTATCTACCTCTTTTCCCAGATCCCCTATATGCTCTTGTACCGTAGATTTCTCCACTGGTGACTTCTCACTCATAGGTGGAAGAGTATCTAGGGGTGCGACATCTATAGAAAAACCCAAAACATCTAACTTGGAAGTAGGTTATGGTACCTGATCAATAGTGCCTATACCTAATTCCCCCCGAATCATAGATTTTCGGACTCTAGTGTAACCCTGCATGCCAGCCTCAAGTACTTTCTTGACAGATTTTCTTGAAGTTGTTTTAACCTTTCCTGACTTAAAGGTACTTTTCGTAGGAAGCTCAGGTGCATGGGTAGTTGCTTTCTAAGGAGGGTGTACAGTAGATACGGGAATGATAGGAACAGGAGCAGTAGGAACAGGGGAGGATGGGGGAGGTATTGTAGAGGATATCGAAGGAGAAGGAGCAGGTGTGGGTGTGAGTTCTCTTGAAGGCTTGTCATTTTTCTTAGATTTGGGCGTTTTGCTTCAGCCTTGGTTGATGATTTAGCTTTAGAGGGTATTTGACTAGCTTTAGGCATGGTGATCAGTTGAGAGACTCGAAGAAGAGAAAGAAATGGTTAGTTCTTGATAATTGCTTTTGATTTTTGCTTAGGGTTTGAGAGAAACAGTGAGGTTAGAGAAGCTGATCATAAGAGACTTTTAAAGGCATTACTCCTTATTTGACTGGAAGAGAGAAAGTGACCATATTTGAGATTTAATGGGACACTTATGACGGTTACTTTTACTGTAAGATTTTCAGGAGTAATTGATTTCTAATTGCACAAGGATTCCCCCTTACTCTTTGACTAGAAGATGATTAGAAGTGATGCCAACGGAAATAAAAGCCTGAGTATAGCAATAATTTTAGAATATAAAGTCCCAGTGACTTAAGATAGTATGGCACATACCTAAGTCAAAGAACCAACTCCTTGTTCGCTTCTGGATAAAGCTTCAGCACTTCATACTAGTATCATGCAACACGGTAATCAGCCATGTTTTCTAAGCAAGTGTGTTAGCTAAATACAAACACAAAGCTAAATCAAACACATTTTACTTAATTATCTACGTCTTATTATGATTTTTCTAACCAATCACTGAGAGTCAACATAGTGGGAGAAGTTGATTAGACCTAGTTCTAGTGTATTCCTTTCAAAGTGATCCCTACCCAGAGCTTTAGTAACAGAATATCAGCGATTTTATCTTCAGTTTTACAAAAGTTAATTGAGATATTCCCATTTCCAACATTGTCTCTGAGAAAGTGATGTCTTATGTCAATGAGCTTGGTTCTCTTGTGCTGACATGGATTTTAGCAATCTTGATGGGATTGGTATTATCATAGAAAATGGGAACAAAATTAACAAATATACCATAGTCTCTTAGTTATTGTCTTATCCATAGTAATTGAGCACAACAAGATATCGCTACCACATATTCAACCTTAATTGTAGATAAGGCCACCAAGTTTTGCTTTTTGGTTCCCTAAGACACCAGAGAAGAACCATGAAAATGAGATGTTCTTGTCAACATGAAAACCTGCATAGTCAGCATCAGCATAACCAACTAGATCAAAGTTGTATCCTTTGGGATACAATAGACAGAGGTCAGGGGTCCCCTTGAGATATCTTAGTATTCATTTGACAGCCTTTAGGTGAGATTCCTTGGGATTTTCCTGAAATCACATAATCCCACACTAAACACTATATCAAGCTTGCTTGCTGTGAGGTACAATAGTGACCCAATCATTCCTCTATATAGCTTATGTTCCACACTTTCCCCTTCTTCATCAAGGTCCAGCTTTGTTGCAATTGCAATCGGGGTATCAATAAACTTAGGTGAGTCCATGTTGAATTTCCTCAGTAACTCTTTAATATATTTCTATTGATGTATCGTGGTTCCAGTAGGTGTTTGCTTGATTTACAACCCCAAAAAGAAGTTCAATTCACCTATCATGCTCATTTCGAACTCATTTCCCATCATCTCAGCAGATTCCTTGCATATTGCTTCATTGGTGCCCCGAAGATAATATCATCCACATACACTTGCAAAAGTAGAATATTTTTCCCTTTGCTCCTCAGAAATAGAGTGTTGTCCACCTTTCCTCTTATAAAGTTGTTGGCTAAGAGGAATTTTGAGAGCCATTTATACCAAGCTCTAGGGGCCTATTTCATACCATAAAGAGCTTTATCATGTTTGAAAACAAAGTCGGGAAATTTTTCACTTTCAAATCCAGGAGGTTGTTTGACAAACACTTCATCCTTTAGGTACCCATTCAAAAAGGCACTCTTTACATCCATCTATCATAAAGTAAATTTCATGTGGGCAACAAACCAGCATTCTTATAGCCTCCAGTCTAGATACAGGTGCAAATGTCTCATCATAGTCAATGCCCTCCTCTTGATTGTATCCTTGAACTACCAGTCTGGCCTTATTCCTTGTGATATTTCCTTGTTCATCCAACTTTTTTAAACACCTATCTGGTACCTATGACAGTTCTATTCTTGGATTTTTGTACCAGGTGCCAAACCTTTCTTCTCTCAAATTGATTTAGCTCCTTTTCATGGATATGATCCAATCTAGATCCTTTAGAGCTTCTTTGATGGTCTGAGGTTCAACTTGTGAGAGGAATGCTGTGAGTGCACATAGATTTCTTAAAGAAGACCTGGTTTGCACCCCTGCATTTGGATTAGAGATGACATTCTCAAGAGGATGTGAGCTTTGATGCTTCCATGGTCTGATTTGTATACCCAGAGAAGATTCACCCGAGAAGTGACCCAAAGGAAAAGGTTCAAAAGGCTTGGCTTCATTATTCTAATCAGCAGTTAGAGTAGTTCTTTCTTATTCTAATTCCTCATGATCACTGTCAGTTTCGTTGTGGTTTTTAGATCCATCTTCATCAGATTCCTTTGTATCTCCATCACCAGTGAATCCTATGTCATAATCTTCATCCTGTAGATCTTTCTCGGCCAAATTGTTTCATAAAAAATAACATGTATATTTTCTTCCACATACATAGTCCTTTTATTAAAAACCTTATAGGCCTTACTATGTGGAGTGTAACCTAAGAAAATTCCCTCATCATTTCTTTCACCAAACTTACCTAGAGCTTCTTTTCTATTATTGTGCAGAAAACATTTGAACCCAAAGGCTCTCAGGCGAGTGATGTTGGATTTTCTTCCTTGAAGTAACTCATAGGGAGTTTTCTCAAGAATGGGTTTAACCATGCATCTATTTAACAGGTAGCAAGCAGTATTGATTGCCTCAGCCCAGAAATTCTTAGGCAGTCCACTAACAATCAACATGGTCCTTCCCATGTCTTCTAAGGATCTATTCTTTCTTTCTACAATCCTATTTTTTCTTGAGTTCTAGGTGTAGAGAAATTATGGTCAATGCCATGTGAGCCAAAGAACTCAAGGAATTTTGAATTTTCAAATTCAGTTCCATGGTCAGTTCTTATACTTAAAACATTACATCCTAGCTTTTGTTGAATCATTCTAACAAAACACAAAAAACATCAAAGGTTTCATCTTTGGATCCCAAAAACAGAGTCGAGGTATACTTGGAGAAGTCATCAATAATCACAAACACATACCTCTTACCTCCTCTGCTCCTTATTCTCATTGGTCCACATAGATCCATGTGAAGGAGTTCCAGAGGTTTAGAGGTATTTACAAACTTCTTAGATTTAAAGGATGACCTAACATGTTTCCCTCTAACTCAAGAATCACATACCTTGTTAGATGTGACTCAACTTTAGGTAGCCCAAGGACTAAATCCTTTGCTGCCAACTTGTTGAGTTGAGAGAGACTGGCATGTCCCTATTTCTATGCCATAGTAGTGGATCATCTTCCACTAAATTCAAGCATGTGTGGTCACTCTAGGGAAGTGACATAATTGATATCTTGTAAACATTGTTATGTCTCTTTCCCTTTAGCACAATTTCATCAATATCAAGCTTAGTGATAGTGCATATTTTGGAATTGAATTTTACCTCATTTCCTTTGTCGCACATTTCAGAGGTGCTAAAGATTGTGTTTAAGACTTACCACATAATACACATATTTTATAGCATGAGAGAGTGACTTTCCAACCTTGCCAATACCTTTTATCTAGCAATTTTCCCATTTTCAAATGACACACTCCTTCCTTGGAAGGTTGTCAGTGAGAGGAAGTTTTTCTTTTCTCCGATCATATTTCTTGAGCATCCACTTTCTTAATACCAGTCCTGATTTTTTCCTCTCACCTTAGCCTGTACCAAAATTCACAAGTTAGTTTTGGAAACCCAGACTAGCTTGGGTCCTTTTTTGTTGGAAAAAAGATGAATCAGATCCCTTCTTGCCCAGAAGGGGAGAGGATTAGAAGCTATTTTCTTATTAACCTTAATCCACTTAGTATGGAAAGAAGGATTAACCATTGGACCCTCTTCCTTCTTCACATTTTTAGCAATACAAAAGGTATTTTTAAACTGAGCATGAATTAAGGCAGGACAAGTGTCTCTAAAGTGTCCTACTCTTCCATAATTAGTGCATATATTATTATCAGAAATTCCTCATACTTTGGGTCAAATTTAGGGACAGGTTTTCTGTAGCCAATTCCAGATTTGTTAGAACAACAGTTTTTATTCAGCCAATTCAAGGCATTGGAAGATCTATGCCATTTTCATAGTCTAGAGAGTTCATAATTAGCCTTTTCTAGGTTTTCGCGCAGGACTTTATTTCTACATTCAGCATCACAAATATTATCATTAGCAATTTTAATTCTTTTTCAAGCTTACCCTGCAGATCACTCATTTTTCTTTGCCATATGTATCAAGAGACTTCTCATTCTCAGAAGTAAGTTCAAGAACATGGTTCTTAAGGTCGTTGACCTATTTCTCTAAACTAACTTTGTTAGATTCAAGCTCTTTGATATCAAGTTTGACACACGAAAGGTTACTAACTAGCTAATCATTTTCATTACTCATTTTATCCATTTCATTAATTAAGGTCACAATTATGGCTATTAGTTGCTTTTTGGACAAAGCATGAATATTTTTTTTCAAGTCAGATATACTTACCTGGTTTTCCTTATCTTCAATTTCTGAATTACTCGTGGCCATCATTCCTATCACTTTTTCCTCAGTTTTTGATTCTTCAATCGCAATAAGATCCATTTCAATGTTTTAATTTCCAAAGTTAGTTTCCAAGGTCCTCAATATATCATGAGCAGAGATACAAGAGAACACTCTGAGGAGGGTGTTTCTAGACACACTTTTGTAGAGCAAGTCCTTTGCTTTAGCATTTTTCTGAACTAGCTGACGATCTTCCTCATCATATTCCTCTTCTATTTTGTTGCACTTGTTACCTTCACCATCCAATTTGGTTGGAAGAATTGGTCCAAGACTGACAATTACCCATAGGTAAAATCAGTAGCCTGAAGAAATATTTCCATACATAGCTTCCATTTATCATAGTGGTGTTCATCAAACAAAGAACGTCTTCCAACGTTCATTCCAAGCTGTAATGGGGGTTTTGTCTTCACAGCTTGGCGTTCATCAATCACAACATAGAGACGTATATCCTTATCCTCCTTTTTTCCTTATGATCTCTTCCACTATCCTCATATGCTGACAAGAATGCATGCTTCGTTGCTTCAGTAAATCCTTTGTGTAGGATTTTTCCTTTATTGGAACACTTTTCTCTGATCTTCTCCCATTTTTCCTTTTAAGCTCGTTCTTTCCTCCGCTCGATTTCCCACATTGGGTAGTACTTTACCATATGATCTAGCTTGCTACACTTGTAGCACCTATCATAGTTAGCTTTGTCGATCTGCTTGTGCTTACTACTGGTCTCTCTCTTGGATCCACTTTTGAAATTCTTCATGAACCTCTTGAACATGGAAAATATTGCTAGATCAGGATCATCCTAGTCAGATTCATCATCCTCAGATGCTTTTAGAACCAAGGCCTTATCCTTCTTTGGTTCTTCTTAGCGCAATCTATCTTTCTCATTTCATGAGTTTTTAAGTTTCCAACCAACTCATCAAGTAATATTTTATCCAATTCCTTGGATTCCTAGATTGCAATGACTTTTGATTCCCATGAAGCTGGAAGTATTTTTAGAACTTTGCTAACCAACTCTTATGAGTTAAACACCTTTTCAAGTGATTTTAGTTTATTGGTTATTATAGTGAACGTAGTCATCATATCCTAGATGGGCTTAGACTCCTTCATGGAGAAAAGCTCATAGTTTCTCATGAGTAGTTCAATCCATGATCTCTTTACTTGATTTATTCTTACATGAGCAGTTTGGAGTACATCCCATATCTACTTCGCATTAGACTATATAGAAATTCTATTGTACTCATCAGGATGAAGTCCATAGATAAGGATTTTCTTAGCCTTTGCATTCTTCTCCATCATCCTGAAATATGCTGCCACAAATTCAGAGGGGTCCTTAGGAACTGTTTCACTTTATGCATTTTGTTTTGTAGGAATCAAAGGACCTTGGTTAACTATGGTCCATAGTTTATAGTCATTAGTTGTCAAGAAATCTTCCATTATTGCTTTCCACCAACTATAATATTTTCCATTGAACAAGGGTGGTCTGGCAGTTGATTATCCTTCATTAATTCCAAGTGGAGCACTCATCATTCTTCCAATATCTCTCTAGGTGTTAGTTGTGTAAATGAGCCGCTCTGATATCAATTGTTAGTTTGAGTGCCCATATAGATTACTAAAGAACTTGGTTCTTTACCGTGTTCCTTAAGCGTAAAGTAAATAAGCAATAAAATGAACACAACGATTTTATGTAAAAACTCACCCAGCTCAAAAGGTGCAAAAATCACGACCTACCACATATAATTTTCAACTCCAACTCTACTAGAACAATGAGCCAAAATGTATCAATTACAAGATTGTAATTCAACACTCTTCAGTACTCCTACTACTACGATTTGATTCACAAGTTACTTTAACTTGTAAAGCAAAATACTTACTCCAACTCACTAACTGTTTATGACGTTTGATTACAACTCAATTTCCTAAAACACATTCACTAGAATGACTCGGAAGAATACAAAGCAAGTACTCAACACAAGTAAAAATAACTTCTAGCACTATAGTTCAAATGTCCAAAGTCAATCTTATTTAAACACGACTTGAGATCTTCTAGGAGTCCTATTCATAGTCAGCTTCCTCTTTGTTAGGACTCCTACTGTTTCAAGGATTCCACAAGCTTTGGAACTTTTGTCTTTGACTGAATTATCCATATTTTTTTGAGCAACGACCCTTATCACTTATAGCAGCCATCTTCCACCAAACTCGGACCTGGATAACTTTGAGATAAAGTTAATGTCTTGTACATACGTACAAGTATCAATCATGAGGAACTAATCCTTTAACCTGAGGAGCCGTTTCTTTATAACAGTTAAGCAACTACATTGAGGACCTAGTTCTTTGAGCAGTTCGTCACACTTTGTTAATCATCAAAGCTTTAATACTCAAGACACGCACATGCACGCCTTAAATCAATGGCTAAATAAGTAAAATTGAAAGCCGAATCAGTGAAATTATCACGCCTAAAATTAGTGCTTTAGACTGATAATCATCCAATACACACACATGCACGTCTTAAATCATTGAAATCAATGGCTAATTTAGCATTTTTTAAGGAATTGCACTAACGAGTTAAAACAGGAGATGAATTGAAACAAGAATTTAAGAGGAAAAAAATTACCATATCTAAACGAATTGGAATTTGATTTCCTTACAAACTCTTCTGGTCTATATATGTCAGCTCGAAATAACTTCAATCTTCCCTCTGATTTGGGAGAATCCTTAAATAATTTGGGAAAAATTCTTTTTTAGAGAGAGAGAAGGTGTAGAGAGAACGAGCGAGAGAGAGAAGAGCGTCTGATTTTGATTAATAATAACAGGTTCGTTCCTAAATTGTTGAGGGAAAAGATTATTAATAATTATTAGAAATAGTGGCGATTATGAACGGTCGTAATTTTAAAAAGAATTATTGTTTTAACTTATGCACTAATGGCATCTGGAATGCTGCATGTATTATATTTTATTTTGCGGCGGTTCAGCCCAACTGTCATTATTTAACCACCGCAATAATCCTGATTTTTTTATAGTGAATTATACCATTTTACAGGTAAACAAGAACTACTTAACATATATGCATGATATGTCCTACTTATTTTAATTTGAAGTGTAAATGTATGTCTGTTGAATCTTACATCGAGCCTAGTTGGAGCACCAGTTTTAGTTTTGTTGTTCCAAAAAATAGTAAAAAAAAATTCAAACAACATAATATATAGTTTTACTAGACTAATCTTCAAGTGAGCATTGGGGCTTCTATGGGATAGGACCTATTCTGCAATGATTCTGCCAATATAAAGAAAACCTGAAGTAAATTATATGTGCATTGGAAATGAACATTGATGTTTACTTCAACATAGTCATACCCAAATGTGACAACACCACCAAAGTTGTAAGTAGGAGTGATATGCCTGTTATGTGATGCTAAGTTAAATTGAGTGAGAATATATACTTCGTCGATCCCTTGATTAATAAAGGTGGCCATTGGTATATCCAGAGGTGGATCCAAGGTTCAATGACTACGGGTGCCACTATATTTAATTAAAATTTACCACTAGTTAAGGAGATTAAATTAGGCTGTATATTTTGCTAATTTTTTATCATTTGTTCGATTTTATTTTGAATTAATTCGATTTACTTTATAAGATAAATGATAACCAAACTACAAAACTTTGGTCCTTTTATTCAAAATCAAAGGGAAAACAACAATATATGGATAACAGAAGAAAATAATTAAAATTATATTCAAATAAAAGATATTTTAGATCTAAAAAAAAAACAAAAGGAAGCAAATGTTTAGTATATAGTAGTAAATATGGGGTTGTATAATGAGAGAAAAGACTAAGATGAACAAAATTATAAGAATTTAAGAAAAAGAGAATGAAAGATTAACAAATGGAAAAAGGGAATGAGTAAGGCCGAGAGGGAAAAGCAAAAAACCATTGACCATCAACAGCTTCAATCGGGAGTCTTGTATGTGGAAAGCGGCTAATAATGATTTTTTTTGTGAAATACCAGTATATACAAGAAATTCTACTCGAGCGTCCGGGTGGAGTACTACCCCGTCTCCTCTACGTAGATCTGCCCATGGGTATATCAATTAGTATGTATGCTCCTCCAATTGGAACATGACCAATGACGAGCAGGGGTGTCAATAGTTCAGTTTGGCGTGTAATTTTATAAAATTTGTACCATACCAATTTTTAATTATTCTATTTTGTATAACCAAATTAGACTATCCGAAATCATTCCAATCATCTCAATTTCTCTTTGATATCGGTATGATTTTGTTAATTTTTCGGTAATTTTTTCAAAATGTCATGCAAGAGTTGCTAGTAAAAGCTAGAATGTGATAAATGTATATTTTCATAGGATTTTGGCAAACCTCTCTAGATATTTTTAATATTTTAAATGTAATGATCAAAGGAACATGAAAGATACCTAGAATAGAGATTCATCCCACTATTCTATGGCAGCATAAAGGAAATTAAGCAAAAATAAGAGAAATATAAATCACACGAGTAGAAAGATACTAATCAAGTTTGGACTCAAGAATGGAGCTTATTAAAAAATTAGTACTCCATCTAACAAGAGAAGTTTTAATCATATGACAGGAAAATTGTTTACCGTGAAAATGGTAACAATAATTAAATTTGTAAAATGGGATAAAAATATGTGATTCATTTTTATGCTAGTTGTTAGAGCGGATGATGCTAAGAATTTGAAGTTTAGCGATAGATTACAAGCTAAAACGAAGCAATAATCAAACTGAGAGACTTACTGCCCCGGCTTCGGACTGGTCGAGGGAGGATCTCGAGGCCAATATTTGGGCTCGATCTCGAGAGATCGGGGGTAATCGAAAATGGGATAATATTTGGAATATAATCAAGCGAAGCTCTTTATGACCAACATTAAGCAATAAATGAAGAACAAGTAAGAAATTAATAAATTCCAAGGGTAGCTTTGAGCGAGTAAGTTAGAGAAAAGAGAGAGATATTATTGATCTTGTGGAGAGTAGTTGAAGTAACATAAGATCCTTACAAAGTAGTGTGGGTTCCCTTTATATAGGAGGAAAACCCGGCTATAATACAACATGCACTAGCTGTAAAGTATGGAGATGTGATGTCTAGTCCCGATGCCTCGGTGTAGGCTCTAGATAGGCCGGCTTTTTCAGGCTTAGCCGTGTGTCTTGGGAACTTCCCCATCTATTCCAGCCTCGACCTCTATCTTCTTCGAGTCGGGACTCAACGAGCCCCGAGGGAGGGGATTTGGTTGTGGCTCCACATCCTTGGGGTCTTGAGGCATTCTTCCGAGATGGCTTGATAGCAAGAAATTAAGTCCTCTGATTTCACCGCATACAGATAGTCTTCGCGTTTCCTACAATGAAATAATTAGGAAACAATTTTGAACCGTTATCTCGAGGTCATCATTGCTATGACGTCAGCCATCTTAGAGCATTAAATGCCATGTCTAGAGAGCTATGCAAGGCTGCCGTCAGATGCGATTATCGAGGAACCCACGAACTGCCATTGGCTCAGCCTTTCCTTTCCCTCAATGATTCCTATAAATCCACTGATTGCTAGACGCTCCCTAATTTCACCCCACTTATAAGCCCACGAATTACAACTTTTGTATTTTTCCACTCTTTCATTTTTTCACAAAAGGATTTTTACCATTGACATGGCTAGGACTTCTAGGACGGTTCCCCAATAGGGCGACACTACACTGTTGTCCCGACCATCTACGGAAGAGGCCAAAGCAGTTCCCTCTCTAGAGCAATGTACCCCACATGATCTCGACACGTCAGAGGATTTTGATATCGATGCTACTTCATCTATGATGGGTCGGTGCGAGCACGTATCTCGATATATTAGCATCGTGACCGACATTGGCAATATGAGGAAGGACTATCGATGGAGCAAGGCAGTGGAGGTGGAGATTCCCGGTCCCAATGATAATGTAATTGATTTTAAGACTAGCTTCCTTCACGTATATACCTACCCGTTGACCTTGGGCCCTGATAAATCTGTCGAGTCTCCTCCCCTGGAGATCGACCCAGTTATCCTCGACTTCTGCGATTGATACCAAGTGACTCGTGGTCAGATCTACCCTTATTTTTGGAGGATAGTGTTGATGCTTCGTCACTTCAGTAAAGGGGTTGAGGGTGAGGTCTTCACCATCAATCATCTGATCGGGATGTACAGCCCTTAACTATATTGAGGCTTAATCAAGCTCCGCCATCGGGCCAAAAAATCCTTTTTCACGAGCGTCGACAAGGGAAAGGATCGAGGATGGATGAGCAGGTTTATCCGAGTAAGCACCTCGGATGTCATCCCGATCTGGATGATGCCCTTCTCGAAGAGGTGGAATGACCGACTTAAGCAGATTCCCCCTTAGCCGTTTTCCAACTACTCTTCCTTTTGACCTAATAATCTCTTTGTGCTTTCTGCAGCCGCTGCTTGGCACCCGAAGGTGATCCCGGATTTGTTGGGATGGATCGAGTGGTTGAGTGAGAAGTTCCCGTATTGCTTCCAATCTTGGACCGGCCTGGCTAAGAAGCATTGGGTGGCCAAGAATCATGGTGAGGTTCTTTTACCGCGTATGCTTCGTAGTTTGTGTTCCTTTCTGAACCCTTAGTAAAAACATATTGCGGTCACTATACTGGTGCAGGTCTTGGCAAAAATATACAGATGAGGCTGCCCCCTAATGGTGAAGCAGGGGCCTTGGAGCTTGATACGAGCAAGAAGAGAAAAGGTAGGGCAACTGTCGTCCATCCTGCGGTGAAGAAAACCAGTTATCCGAGCATCAAGCCGTTGTTGGGACTACTGCTTTGACCTCAAGGTCGAATCTTGATACCGAAGAAGAGGACGATGATAGAAACCCACTAAGTAGGAGAACGAGGTCGAGTGTGAAAGACTCACAGGTGCCTCGGTAGGAGGGCGCTAAGTCCGAAACAGCTGGATTCGGTCGGGCTCGAGGGCCCGGGATTCTTGAAGAGGATGTTGATGCAGCTTTGAATCACACGGCTAGTTTTGCTGCAGCTTTCGTCGAGGGGGAGGGGGCGCTGGCATTAAGCCTGAAGGGTTGGGGCTCAGATCCTTCCACGAACGTGGGTTGCTACTTGGAGAAATTGGCGACATGAACGACTTTATATCGGGCTTCCCGGTCTTGAAGGAGGAACTGCAGGATGCCTACGGGATGATCAGCGCCACAGCGGGAACTCCTCCCGAAGGGAGGGGGACTCTATTGCCAACATCTTTGATGGCGTTATAGATAAGGCTGATCTCGATATTCCTAGCACTGTTAAAGCGGCGGAGAAGTTCATACAGCAGGTAATAGTCATTTCTCGTGCATTTCTTTCGTCTTCGAGTATTATTCTTCGTCTCTCTAACTTTTCTGCTATGCTGCAGTGCAAGGAGATGTACGATCATGCCATCCTCCAGCTCCGCAGGGAGCTTTCTTACCACAAAAAGGAGCGTAGGAAAGTTACTTCGAAGCTACGGGATTCGAGGCTCGCTCTGCCAGGGGAGATAAAGAGTTGGGGGAACATCGGGCTGCTTTGGAAATGGCGCTCCGGGAGAAGGCCGATCTTGCTGATCAGGTACTTTGCCCTGCTTGTACCTGACCTTTTACGATGTATTCACATATGTTCCGTATTAATATTTTCATCGGCTTACTCTTCTCACACAAGTCGAGCAGAGTGGCCTGCAGATTAATCAATTGAATGTGGAAATCTCTGGGTTGAGAGAGAGAAATGAAATAGCGATTGGGGAGTTGGCAATATCCCGAGATCTTCTCAACGGTGCTCGCAGGGAGATTGCTACTTTGGTCGCGGCTAAGTCCAAGGTAGAACAATCTACTAATACTTATTAGGAGGATGCGACCATAGTGCATATAATATCTCGTGAAATATTCGTGGCAGCTGAGCAGAAACTAATCTGAGCTATCAATCATGACAAGGCGGATGCGAGGAGAGAGACCCCGGAAGGACTCGAGGCCAGAGTCATCGACCTGTCCGTTGATCTTAAGGAGGCTCGTGTGGTGGAGGAAAGACTGACGCTTTTGATTTCCCCCAACAAGGCTAAAGATAATAGTGACGAAGAGTAGTCTCTGAGTCTTTCTTGTATATCTCCCCTTTTGCTTTGTATACTCCCCCCCCCCCCGGGAATGAAAAATGTAAAGACGTTTTTCATTTTGGTAATGCAAAAAAGGAATTTTCACTCTGTCAGCCCTTTTCCTTGCCTCTTTTCTTTTCCTTTTAGCTTTTGTCTCTCGGTGTTCGCCCTTCGGGGTCCGCTCCCAAACCAACCGGGGGCCCGAAATTGGTCATGCCCCGGGGTTAAATCGATGGTTCCTCTTGAACCGATGTTTATGACGTCGGGGGTCTCCCTGAGGTCCCACAGTTTTCTGCGTCACGTAGGAGCCGGAGGGATTCTGTCAATATGTTCCCCTCGGAGAGGGTGACAATAACGCAGCCAGAATTAATTAGTCTTCTTGAGTAAGCGGGCAGTTGCCGCTTTGCCCCTATATATTTGCTCATCTGCCACTTAAGCGGTGTATTTGCTATTTTTGATAAGGCTATCTCTTCTGTAAAGCCTGGCGCTTCATTCTAGTCCTTTCGCTTCCCTACTTCAGAAGATTCTGCTCAGACCCTTACTTTCTTCCCAAGTTTGCCGCAGCCATGGCCACTGCTTCGACACCCAATCATCGGGCGGTGGGGAGTTTCCCCTGCATTTCATATTTGGTTGGTGCTAGTGGCTCGACTTTGATATTGGGAGAGCGAGGCTCGGGTGCTTTGCCTCGAGGAGGGCTGTCATGCTGAGGAAACCTCCTAATGTTCCGGGCCATCGGGAGCATGTGTCGAGGATCATTTCATCAGTGAGGGAGGAAAACCTCAAGATGATAAGAAAAGAGTGCGGATGGAAGGAAGGCGCGATTTTGCAAGTACCTTCCCCTGAGGAAAGTATCATGACTTATGTTGAGGGATTTTTGAGCGTATACACTCATGTTTTTGCATCGGGTTCCCCGAACCGGGTCGAAGATATCAAGTAACATTGGCGCAGGTTCATCCTTATCTTTGGAGAATAGTGCAGGCGATGAGATATTTTTTCGAAAAGGTGAGGATAGAATATTGGTCATTGCGCTACCGGGGCCTGATTGCTCTTCGGCGTTGATCCACTCGAGCCCCTGTATTTGGCAGTGAGGAGGATGCAGAACGTGGATAGATGAATCGGTTTGTTCGGGTCTGAACGACCGATATTATTCCTGGAGAATTTCTTCCATTTCCTTAGAAATGGAACTTCACCCGTAAGTGCTTCATATCAACTTTCTTCGTTTAAACTTGAGGTCGGCTCCGTAACGATTTCTTTCTGTCCTTTATTTGTAGTAAACCATTGGTTGCTCGGCGAGGTCCCCAATTTAGCCGAGTGGTCTCGTAAGCTGGCAGCCTGCTCGATTTATGATTGGCACCGGTGGCGAGATCTGTCAAAAGGGAGATAGGAGGTGAAGCATCACGGTAAGTGCCCGTCGCTCTAGGCTCTGCCTCATAAGAAATGGCATTTTTCCTGTTGGCTTATTTGATTTATCTGTCGCAGGCATCGTGAGTCCTTTCGAGGCAAGGTCGTGTCCCCCAGGGGAGGAGGAGAAGTTGCTGGCCTCGGAATCAAGTGGTACCGACCAAAGCAAAGATGTTTCGGGATACGAAAAGTCTTGTAGTGAGGCGACTCCCTCACAGCGGTTGGGGAGAAGCGACTCGGTCGATCGGTGACCTTCCAGGGGTGGTACTCCACCGGACGTTGCCTCGATCTTCTGCGAGGCCTAGCATTTTGGCCTTATGGTGAGTTTCGACCGTTGTAAGAATATTATGGCCTACGCTCCTCTTCTTTTTCCTTATCTATTTTTTTATCGTAGGCCCTCGATAGACTTAAATCAGAGCTACTTCGTTGCGAGGACCCGTTGCGGGAGGCTCTGGATAGGGAAAAGTCCCTCAGGATTCTTTGTGCGGCGAAGGAAAGCGAGCTCGTCGCTTTACGACGTGAGGTGGACCGGAGCTGGGTCCGAGAGGCCCTCCTAGAGTAACATGTACCCTGCATTTCATGCCGGCTTGTATTCCCTTTTTATCTTGGCGTCTTAATGTTTTGCTATTTCACCTGAAGAGCAAGGTGGATGAGCTAAGACAACTCTGGGGCGAGGTTGGCCAAGTCAAACATTAATTCACCAATCTGCAGGCATATGTGAATGCCCATTCCGTGGCCAAGGAGAGGGATCAGGCCGGAGTTCCTGCTTGTGAGGCGCAAATCCAGATCGCATGTGCGAAAGATTCTACTCAGACAGAGATGATTGCAAGGCTCTCATCCGAGCTTTCGAGGGTGAAAACTGAGTTGGTGAATGTTCGGGCCGAGGTTGTGATGAATAATACCAGGGTAGGGCAAAAAGTGGCGGCCTATTCAAGAATCATTGCCGCTGCGAAAGCTGAGCTGAAAAGGAGCCTCGATCGTGCAAGCAATAGCAAGGAATATGTGATGTGTAGATCCCGAAGGGAAATCCTCGAGGAGATTCATATCAGGGGCTTCGATCTCTCGGGGGGAGATCGAGCAAGACAAAGGAGAGGAGTATGATGCCAAGTTCCTTTTGTCAGATGCCGAGGACGGTGAGGAGTAGGCCACCGAGCCATAGTTGCCTAAAGGGGGAAACGTCTATTACCTGCCTTCTTCTTTGTGCATATATCTTTTGTCACGACCCAAAATCCACTAAGGGTCGTGGTGGCGCCGGACACCGCTGTCAGGCCAACCAATTAGATTACCGATTTAAAAATCCTTTTTAAATACATCAAATTCCAGAAATTTCCTTCCATTTTCACAAATAAAAGGGTTTTGCTTCAATTCAAATTAACAATAACAATTAAATCAAACCTTTCGAAAACCATCCCAGAACCCGGT
>MU775216.1:102450-135136 GCA_026770625.1 Nicotiana glauca | reverse complement strand
AGCTAGCCATGAAGTCCAAATCATAAGCGGTGGGACTCTCCCACTTAGCTTGAAGCCATTATTACAATACTCTGGAGTTCACCATTATTCTTAATCTTTTGTTGACAAAACCTTGTGCAACCATCTGCCGCAAATTCTCGGAATTCTAACGTAAATCCCCATTTCTCATATTCTGAATCATCATACACCATCGCACCAACAATCGCTGGCATTTTCGATATCCTATCGTAGAAACTCAATTGGATTCTCTAAATCATTAACACCATTCATACAACAATTCCCCTTGCTGCATATCTAGTAGAACTCTTCGCAGGAGCCTCGCCAACCACGCGACTGCTACCCTGCTTACCGGAATACCCCACCTATCGAAATCACTCCCCGACACCTTCCAAAGTTGCTGCATGGGGTTCCATCAGTACGACACCAATAACCCATCATGAGTTCGAGCTCACTCTCCAGCTGTACGAGTCCATTCACCCCTCATGGGCATCCATTAAATGTGCGACAACATCCTTTCGCTTCATAGTCGTGCTACGTCTTTCTTCACTTCAAGCGGCTCATTTTCGTCATACACAATCTCCTGCCGCATAACAACACTATGCTTCGAGTTATTCTACCGACTTCCATTTCCCGTCGCTAAAATCCCCACTTTAAATTAGATCTGAAAGCACTAATAACCAACCACCGATATTCTCAAGTCATTCCAGACTCCCTTAAGGTGCATAGTTTTCTCATTAACAAGCCCCTACGCAGCTCCACTGCTCTCCCACTTTGGCGAGACTCATCTCCTTAATCGGTCACTCGACCTTGCTGCTCATACTCGGCCTCTAGAAATTTTAAACACCGCATGGCACTTCCCACATATCCTTTCTCATCTCTTGCTGCTCAGTTGTTGCCTTAATAAAATTTATCTTAATAGTGCTTGAATCCACAATTTGCTTTTAATCCCAAGCCTCTCCGAAGGTTGTCTTTATCAAATCACAGCATTTGTAGTTCTGATTCAGTCCAGAACCACCGCATCCCGCGGTATCTGATAGTGGCATTTCCAATGCCATTTCACAATATCTTGCCCCAAGGGCTGACCATAGAAGATCATAACACCGACAGACTTAATACATCCAATTAGAACAACAGCACCCCAATAGAGGAGAGAATTCCTTCACGCTCGCAATCACCACGTTTCATTACTTCCACAAATCTACATCAGACCATCCTTGGTTCGATTGACTTTCCCTTGCCGAGAATAAGATACTGAATCCCGTTGATTACACACTGTAAACCTCCCTTTAATTCATTCACTGCCCCGACACTTGGGCAAACATTCTACTGTTTCAATATCGCGGAATAAACACTTGTAGGGCAAACATTCTACTGTTTCAATATCGCGGAATAAACACTTGTAAGCATCATGGCAACCTGTGCCTAGCCTCAAGGCTCTCAGAATTTCTATTACTGCTGAATAATAGAATACCCTTCCACAAAGCGACTATAATAGTCCAATTAACTATACCGGGAAAATCATCCCGCACCACATTTGTAGTGCCATTTCAATTCTTCAAATTCTCGATTTATGACAAGCGCTCGCGTCGCGTAAAATTGAGTGGAAAGGAATCAAAGGCATAAGCCTCAAAGGAATCGAATCGCACAATAAGGAAATCAAGAAGGGAAGTACTCCTAACAGTCCTGCAGCCTCCCGAGGATAAGTACAGACGTCTCCGTACCGATCCGCGAGACTCTACTAGACTTGCTCATGACTCGTGAGACCGACGGGAACCTAGTGCTCTGATACCATGTTGTCACGACCCAAAATCCACTAAGGGTCGTGGTGGCGCTGGACACCGCTGTCAGGCCAGCCAATTAGATTACCGATTTAAAAATCCTTTTTAAATACATCAAATTCCAGAATTTTCCTTCCATTTTCACAAATAAAAGGGGTTTTGCTTCAATTCAAATTAACAATAACAATTAAATCAAACTTTTCGAAAACCATCCCAGAACCCGGTGTCACAAGTGCATGAGCGGCTACTGATAATGAAATAAAATACAACCTCTGTCCGGAATACAATGGACAGGAAATAAATAATCAAAGTATAGAAAGGAACTACACTAGCTGCAGGTCGCCTCGCAGTTTGCAGCTCACCTAGTACCTGAATCGTCTGTACTGCTGCGCCCAGTAGGCCGCTAAAATGAAGTATACCTGTGCAACAAAAATGCACAGAAGTGTAGTATGAGTACGTAATCAACGTGTACTCAGTGAGTGTCCCGCCTAATCCCGAAGGGGTAGAGACGAGATGGTCAACTTTGACACACTCTAATGGTCCAATGATCATTTATTCTCATTTCACATATTAATCCGTGGATTTATTCTTTACGGACATGGTTCTAATCAAATAGAGGAAACAAATAAACACGTAGTTCTTTCATAGGAAAATTTCCCAAATTTCTCTTTAAAACATAATCCAAATATGTTTAAGCCACAAAAGGGCAACAATAACTTAATCAAGTTCAGGCAGCAACACAGGCATGCGCAAATCATACCGAGGCGACGGCCCGATCCAACAGAAATAAATGTGCACTTGCCGAGGGTCGACGGCGCGCCTATAGATGCATCTATTAATCTGCCGAGGCGTTCGGCCCGTTCCAAAATAAACACACACAGACAGATAAACAGTCAGGAAGTCAACGTGGAGCAAATATCCAGGAAAGGTCAATTCTCTTTATTAATTTGAGAAAACGAAGCTTAAGTCTTTTAGAAAATCCAATTATTAATTTAATGTGATTTAAGCAATCTGAGCTATCAAGGATTTCACAATTAATCCACATATAACATGCTTTTGGGTCCTAAACTACCCGGACAATAGCATATAGTAGCTACGCATGGACTCTCGTCACCTCGTGCGCACGTAGCCCCCACAACTAGGAGCACATAATCAATTTAACTCACCTATGGGGTAATTTCCCCCTCACAGAATTAGAAAGGAGACTCACCTCGCTCCGAAGACTCGCAATCGGCATTCTACATCCTTCCGAAAGCTTGAACCAACGCACAATGCACCCAAACTAGCCAATTAACGATAAACTAATGAGAATATACTCAAATACTTGTTAACAATTCATATTATACGAATTCCCAACTTCGTTTAGTGAAATGACCAAAATGCCCTCGGGCCCACGTGCCCGGAATCCAAATTTTCTCGAAGGTAAAAGTTACCCATGACCTTAGGAATTCAAATATATGATTTTCTCCTAATTCCATACTCAAAATCGTGGCTAAAATCCAAGTTTTATAATTTTCTAGGTTTTCAACCAAAACCTCAATATTTACTCTAATTTCCATGATTAATTCCATGTATAAACTTGTATTTTAACACAAAACCAGTAGAAATCACTTACCCCATGCTTGATGACGAATATGACGCTCAAAAGTTGCTCCAAAAATTGCTCCCATGGAAGAAAAATGAAATGAAATGAGCCAAAACTCGGATTTTAAAACAACACTGCCCAGAAAACCTTCTATGCGATCGCATACAAAGCCTTGCGATCGCATAGAGCAACTTGGATGCCTCCCAAAATTCTTCAATGCGTTCGCATACCAATGCCATGCGATTGCATATGCCACAGAACTCCTCTTCTGCGATCGCATCATGCCTATTGCAATCGTATAGGCCAAATTCCAGCCCCTCAACATTTGCTCTATGCGATCGCATCCCCTCTATTGCGATCGCGTAGAATAACTCCCCGCTGCACTAATACTAGCAACCAGCCACCTTCCCAATGCAAAAATTAATCCGTTAACCATCCGAAATCCACCCGAGGCCCCCGAGACCCCAACCAAACATACCAACCAATCCCAAAACACATTCCGAAGTTGCTCGAGGCTTCAAATCACATCAAACAGCGCTAAAATCACGAATTACACCCCAAATTCAAGTTTATAAACTTTAAAATTTCAAACTTCTATTTCCAATGTTTAAACCCATCAAAACACGTCCGATTGACCTCAAATTTTTGTACACAAGTCATATTTGACATTATGGACCTACTCCAACTTCCGGAATTTGATTCCGACCCCGATATCAAAAAGTCAACCCTCCGGTCAAACTCTCCAAAAACCTTCAACTTTCTATCTTTAGCCAAATGGCTTCAAAATGGCCTACGGACCTCCGAATTCACTTCTGATTGCGCTCCCAACTCCAGAATCACCATACGGAGCTACTCTCAATCTCGAAATTCCAAACGGACATTGATAACACCGAAATGCACTTCGAACCAAATTTATGGAATTTCTTCTAAAATGCTAACTTTTACAATAGGCGCCAAAACACTCCAGGGTTATCCAAAACCCACTCCGGGCATACGCCCAAGTCTGAAATCATCATACGAACCTGCTGGAACCTTCAGATCCCAATTCCGAGGTCGTTTACTCTAAATTCCAATCCTAGCTCATTCTTTCAACTTTAAGCTTCTGAAAAGAGAATTCTCTTCCCAAATCAACTCTGGACTTCTCGAAATTCAATTCCGACCACGCGTACAAGTCATAATACCTAAAATGAACCTGTTCATGGCCTCCAACTACTGAACGGAGCTAGTACTCAAAACGACCGGTCGGGTCGTTACATCTTTCATAATATGTCATCGGTTGAGGTTGTTCTCCATCGCCAATATGTAAAAATAAGAGCGGGAACCCCACAGTTTGTATCTTCTGTACTCTTGTTTGTCAGGATTTCAATCGGGTCGATTTGACCTCTAGATTGATAGAAATCTCTGAACCTATAATATGGCCTCGATGTTTGTTAGGCTGGCGATAGTGGCTTTTATTTTTTTACCCTTAGGCTTGTGCACTTTAACCATCTCCGGGTTCAGTCTTCGAGTCGGGATCTGACTCAAGCTTAATTTACCCTTGAGTTTTACATTCGCACAGGTTGGCGATATTAGCTCTTACGCCTTGGTCGGAGCGACCTTTTAAATATGTGGCCCTTAGTCATGTATAGTTAATTATTTTGAATCCGGTCTCTAAATCGGGTTACGACTCAAGCTCATTTTATTTCTCTAGTTTTCAATTTTCAAGCTGGCGACTGTGGCTCTTGTGCTGTTTGGTCGTAAAGACCTTTTAGTGTGCGGCTCAGAGGCTTGTTTGGCTGGCAACAATGGATCTTATGCTTTTTCCCTTGGGGCTTTTTGTAGGTTTTTTTCCTCTCGTTAAGGTCTTTTTGAAATAATTTTGCTTGACCCGTTATTGGTTCTGGAAGAACCTCGATTTTAAGTCGTTAGCGGCGATGTTCGAGCACCTCGGAAGGTTCTTAGATCATAGGCTGAGTAGCTCGAAGCCTTGTAATTTGGAGCTGACATGGTCGAAGCTCGTTTGCCTATTAAGGGAAGCCTGTTTTAACCGGTTCTTTTTGAAGTATATTCAAAGTAATGGCCTGTGATTTTGTTAGTGACAGTCAAGCATCTCCGAGTCGCGTTAATTTGGCTGGTGCAGCCGTTTTGACCATAGTCATATGTGTTTGGCCAGAGCCATTTTTCATCCCGAGTGATAGTTTAGGCATCTACATCGATGGTATGCCCTTTCGGGATTCTTACAAATGCGACATATAGCCTAAACTTCGAGATTGAGTTTTATGCCTGTAGAAAAGTCTTACAAAATTTTCATGCCTGTTGAGGTCTTACAGTTTTGCCATGCCTGTTGAGGTCTTACAATTTGTCATGCCTGTTGAGGTCTTACAGTTTGTCATGCCTTTTGAGGTCTTACAATTTTTGTTGTTAAGTAGAATAGGTCTGGTTATACCGAGTCTACCTGCTTGGGGTCTTACAGTTTTGGGTTTTCCAGTATATGGCGACTGACAGCAGTCTCCGAGTCATCGAGTTTGGTTAGGCTCAATGGCTGTTATTCGTGAGCTCGAAGTTGCCATGTTGGGGCCTTGTAAGCTCGGGATTCCAACCCTGGGGTCATGCAGGTGTCAAGTTGTCGACGCTAAGTCTCTGAGTACTTTGGGACATACTTGGTGGGAGGGATCCCTACCGAGGGCACGCTGAAGTTCCCTTTTCTGGAGTATAAGATGCCGAAATATATTCTTTTATTACTTGACCTAAATACATATTCTTTCACTATTGTGGGCTCGGTCCGTGCGAGAGAGGCTCCTTGGGTTGTTTGGTCCAGTATGTCATTTCCTATTGGGGCTTCATTTGTTATTTCCTATAACGGTGCCGGTTGCAAAGAAAGTCCCATAGGCTCAACGAATCCTTCTCGGGAAGTGCGTGGGCGTTGCCTCGTTAAAAACCCTTGCCGGTAAAAACCCATTTCGAGATAAAAAAACCGATCAAAGGAAAAGAGTGCAACTGATGCTTTGCAGCCTCAGGGTCTTCGAGCCGGAGTGGCATCCTGATTCCCTTGGTCGCTGGCCTGCGCAAGAATTATTGTGAAGTAGAAGATAGAAAAAGGGAGGGGCAATTATACCTTGGTGGCGACAGCGCTCTCGAGTGCTGGCGCTCATTCGGTGGTTTCTAAGTGCTCTTTCGTTCTGAATACGTCTGGGGCAATCATCAAAAAATTGTATGGATGACGTGTTGGGGCTCGTCTACTTTGTTCCTTTTGGCGATTTCTCCTTCTTTGGATTAGTTTTTAGCCTGGTTGCTGAGAAATTCCCGAAGGTGTCGGTTATCAAGTAGTCGGGATACTTCCACTTGGAGCTGCCTGCAATCTTCGGTTCGGTGCCCGTGCGAGTTGTGAAACTTGCAAACTAAATTATAGTTCCTTTGGGAAGGATTCGAGTGTATCGGCCTGGGCCATCTGGTTTCTTTGATTTTGCTAATGGCGAACACGATGTCTGACACATCGACGCTGACGCTATACTTTGATAGGCGGGGCACCCCTATTGTCCCTACATATCCATCGAAGCCACCTCTATTGAGGGGTCCTCGAGGGTTCTGTCCCTGGTTTACTAATCGGTCATTATGAGGCGAGTTGCGCTTTGGAGCGTTACTTCGATCATCGGGGTATGGCTGGTACCTCTCTTTATTCGATCTTGACTCCTTTGCCAAGAGCTTGATCGGGTATACTGAGCCCAAAGGGGCCCCCAGCTAGTCATTCTCGACCCTGATCTTTGACTGATATCGGTTATGGACGTCCGACCGGGTTATGGCAGGATACTCGATCAGATTTTCCTTCAGTTGCCTTGATGCCACTGAGCTTTGTTCATTCAGGCCTTAAGTGAAGGCCTGTACTGCCTAGTCGTCGGAGACCGGGGGTAGCTCCATTCGTTCTGTCTAAAAACGGGACACAAATTCTCGTAGCATTTCGTTCTCCCTCTTCTTAATCTTGAATATGTCGGACCGCCTCATTGCCACCTTGATGGAACCGCTGTGTGCCCTTGCGCTAGGAGTCCGCCAGCATGGCGAACGAATCTATGGAGTTAGGGGCTAGGTTGTGGTACCACATCATGCCCCCCTTTGAGAGCGTTTCTCCAAATTTCTTCAGTAAGACTGACTCGATCTCGTCATTTTTTATGTCGTTGCCCACCGTGCACATGTATGTGGTGACGTGCTCGTTGGGATCCGAGGTCCCGTTGTATTTTCGGAGTTCTGGCATTCTGAATTTCTTTAGAATAGGTTTAGGAGCCACTTCCTCTAGGAATGGTCGTTGCACGAACTTCCTCGAATCTATACCTTTTAGGACCGGGGGTGCGCTCGGGATTTGGTCAACTCTGAAGTTATAGGTTTCGACCTTCTTATCGTTGGCCGTTATTATTTTCTCGCTTGACTCGATCCTTTTGGTGAGCTCTTCGAGCATTCTCATGATGGCAGGATCGGCTACCGATCCGTAGTTGCTTATCCTCTCTAGTACCTGTTCGGCTGGGGGAGTAGTTTCCGGCACTACTATGGTGGGAGTCTTCGGATGGCTTTGTAACTGAGCGATAGCCAACTGTTGTGCTTGCAACATTTCAAAAATATCGTGAAGACTAACTTCCTGCGCTTCTCGAGCCGGGGTTTTTTGGGCTTTCGGTTGGTCGCCATGCTATATGCTTCCGTCGATGCATGAGGTTTCATCGACCTGTTGTGCATCCGCGTCCGCTAGAATCGGTCCGGGCGCGTCAATGGGATTCTGTGGTTACGTTCCGGCAGCCGGGACAGCCACTCCATTTTCCCCGTGGTTTTCAAGGTTATCATTCTCGACTCTGTTTACCGAGTCAGGCATTTCAACCAGAAATCAAGAGATCTTGGACAAGAAAAGTGTGAAAGATAACTAGCGGTTTTGTAATGGAACCATCAGGAAAATAATCACTATTATTTTTAGCCCCACGATGGGCGCCAAACTATTTACCGTGAAAATGGTAACAACAATTAAATTTGTAAAATGAGATTCTAAAAATACGTGATCTATTTTTATACTAGTTGTTAGAGCAGATGGTGCTACGAATGTGAAGTTTAGCGATAAATTACGAGCTAAAACAAGGCAATAATCAAACCAAGGGGCTTGCTACCCCGGCTTCGGACTGGTCGAGAGAGGACCTCGAGGCCAATATTTGGGCTCGATCTCGAGCTATCGGGGGTAATCGAAAATAGGATAACAGTTGGAATATGATCAAGCAAAGCCCTTTATGACCAACACTAAGTAATAAATGAAGAACAAGTAAGAAAGTAATAAATGCCAAGGATAGCTTTGAGCGAGTAAGTTAGAGAAAAGAGAGAGCTATTATTGATCTTGTGGAGAATAGTTGAAGTAACATCAGATCCTTACAAATTAGCGTGTGTTCCCCTTATATAGGAGGGGAACCCGGCTATAATACAACATGCACTAGCTATAAAGTATGAAGATGGGATGGCTAGGCGCGATGCCTCGGCGTAGGCTCTGGTAGGCCGGCTCTGTCAGGCTTAGCCGTGTGTCTTGGGAACTTCCGCATCTGTTCCAGCCTCGACCTCTGTCTTCTTCGAGTCGGGCCTCGACGAGCCCTGAGGGAGGGAATTTGGTCGTGGCTCCACATCCTCGGGGTCTCGAGGCATTCTTTCGAGATGGCTTGATAGTGAGAAATTATGTCTTCTGATTCACCGCATACAAAAATCTTGCTATTGGCGATAGCTGGAATACCTAATGGCTTGCTACACAAGATGTTAGAACTAATTTAATCAGTGTTTGGACATAAAAATTGTAAAATTCCGAAAAAGGTAAAAATGGTATTTAAAAATTAGAGTTGTGTTTTGACATGGATATAATTTTGGGTTATTTTTGAATTTGTGTAAGTAATTTGAGTGAATATTTTGAAAAAACGTCGTTTTGGAGCTTTTTAAATTTTCGAAAAATTTCAAAATTCATCTTTAAATGAAAATTGAGAACTTTATGGCCAAACACTGTTTTTGGAAAAAAATTTAAAAAAAGTTTTTCGAAAAATAGTGAAAAATATTTCATGGCCAAACGAGCTCTTAGTTTCGATACGAGTAGTATGATATATGTTTGGAAGTTGGGACTTTGAATATTAATATTTGGTCATTTGTAGCGATTTCCATAATCCCAAAAACCAAGAAAAAAAACTTAATGCTTTAGTTTTATACTTAGTATATAAAATATATTTCTTATATATAAATTTATTTTGTACGATTAAGTTTTTTTTGGTTTATTTTTATAAATTAAAAACATGCCCTATTATTCGGTACAATTATAAATTTATATAAAAACATATTGCTTTATTAAAATACCCTTATAATTAGTTTGACATGGTACAAATCGATTTGATCGATTTAATTGAATTTTAAAGATCCATTAACACCCGTAATAACGAGACGTAGGTAGATTTGTAAACATTAGAATATTTCTTTTCCATAATGGAATGCAGAAGAATATCAGTATCGTGAGAATAGCTAGTCACTCAAAACTTAAGTATCTTCCTTTAAAGACATTTTTGAGGTTTCACTTTGTAGCTAATAATATTAAGTTATTGAAATGGAACTACTACAAAACCTCAAGTATTGATCGAGCGACAGACGAAAGAGGACCAAGTAACTCCCAAAGAAAAACTGAAGAGAGAAAGAGAGCAAAGTCAGTGCTTGTAACACCTCAAAATTATGGGGTAAATTTTACACATGGTCATATAATTATGACTTTTTTATCAAAATTATATAACTATATTTTCTCATCCAAAAATCATAAAACTTTTACTTACTTTCACAAAAATTATAATGACCGAAAAATATAACTTTTCGGTAGTATTTCCTTATTCTACTATTTTTTGCTTTTTTATTTTCAGTCTTAAGTAATAATCCAATTAAAATAGAAAAATATATATTTTTAGTTGCTCTAAAAAATATTAGATGATAATATATATATATATATATATATATATATATATATATATATATATAAATATATATATATGTGTGCGTATGTGTGTGTGTTACATACATATAATATACGATTCTATATATTTTTTGGCTAGCAAATTCAATCAGTTTCAGCTGACTGGTCAATTTTATATTTTTTTCTTAAAATAGAAATGACCCAACCCAAACAATACCTCTCTATATATAAAAATTAAAATAATACTAAAAGTAAACCCTTCCTCCACAAAAATCTTAGTTTAAAATGCATGAGAGTCCGAAAAAAAGAAGAAGAAGGTATAATTAGAGAACACTTGAAACAAAATTCTATCAATTTGAATGAAAATCTTGAAATGAAAAATAATAGATGGAAGTATCGTGTTTTGACCGATTCACTTTTAGTATTATTTTAATTTATACATATGGCTACTCAGTCGTGTTATAGGGGTGTTCAAAACCAATCCGAAATCGAAAACCGATCCTTAACCGAAGCTTAATGGCTTATTGGTATCGGGTTAACGGTTTAACGGACGGGAAACGAATTGAATTTTTTTTATTAACGGCTTATCGGTTTTGGGTGGATTATTCAATTTTCTTAGCGGATAATCCGTTAACCCGTTAAGAATTTTTATATATATATATTTATTTATTTTTTTTTATATTTTTTATTTTATCCATATATATAAAATATAAAAAACCTTTCCAGTACTCTGTCTCTAATCTCTGTCAGTCTATCTACTCTCTAAAAGTCTCTAAAACATAACGCCTAAAAGGCAAAGGCCCTAACCCTAAACCAGTAAACCTAACGCCCCTCTCGACTCTCGTCAGTCCTAACGCCTCTCCCTCAGTCTCTCTCGCCGGCGAGAGCTGCTCTCGTGCCTCTCCCTCAGTAGTCAGTCCTTCGGTCCCTCTCACCGTCTCGCTTCTCCCTCTTGCCATAGCCAGAGCAGCAGTCAGCAGAAGGTAAGTTTTTTTTTTCTTGTTGATGTCTTTAAAATCGAAGAAAAGATACATTTGATTTGGGTTCACTGCATCTCCTTACCGATTCTGGTTCTACCTATTCTTTTCCTTCGCTTGTATACCTATTCTTTTCCTTCGCTTGATTCTGGTTCACTGTGTTATAAATCCCTAATTGATAGATTTTAGGAAGAAAATGGGGTTCTTCTTATCCCTACTTATTTAATCAAAATGGTCAAATTTAATCACTGTGTTCTTCTTGATAAAATCGAGCAGCTTGAACAAGGTAATAATAGTGTTACTATATTTGTTGTATATAAGTGTTGTTGATATGCTTATATTTATCGCACGACTCATTGTTTTAATTTTTTTCTTCAGATTTAGCCAACAATGGAAAAGACCCTTCCGTAATTGACATGTAATGTTCCAGTTTATGTGAACCTATTTCTTTTTCAGTCCGTTCCAAAAAGAATGAACCTTTCTAAATTTGGTAACAATTTAGCTTAAACTTACAACTCTACCCTTAATGAGAAGCTTTTATAACCACACAAATACTCTGGGCCCCATTTGGACTTGTTTAGGACCACAAATTTCAAAATTCTTTATTTTTTTCTTAAATTCCGTGCCCAGTCAAACAGGTTCACATAAATTGGAACGGAGTCAGTATTATATTTGGTAAGAATTCGAATTAACCCATCAAGGCTTCAGCCTTCAGTTGTTGAATCTTACTGTGTTGTTGAATTAACCCATCAAGGCTTGATATCTCTGGATGTTATTTGTTTGTTTACCCATCAAGGCTTCAGCCTTCAGTTTCTATTTGCTCATAGTTTCATGGCCTGTTTAGCCTTCAGGCCTGCTGGTTTATCATAGTTTCATTGTTGTTTTTGATTTGTTTGATACTAATAATTGAGTTCTTCTCTCCAGGCATGAATGAAGTGATTTCTGTTAAAATAGATATAGGAAGCTACAAAAGTACCCAAAAAAAGGGCTGAAATCCTGCTCAAACTCAAAAGGGTTCTCTGCTCAAGATTGCACTGAACTCTAAAAGTTAGATTTATGAATTATGACTGAAAAATAAGACATCTGTTTGCTTGCTCTTGTATTAATCCGTCTGCTTAGTGCTTACTCTTGTATTAATCCGTTTGTATCTAGTGCTTGATCTTATGATGTTTGGTAAGTTTATTCTGCTTTCTTTGGGTTAGGAGCTTATTGATTCGAATGCTGAAATGCTTACAGTGCTGGCCATTGAATGCCAAACTGCTTATACAGTTTCAGTAGGTTTATAGCCCTGGAGTTTTGTTGTTTTGCAGCACTTACATTTTATTATATTTTTCGAGCAGTCAATTGCGATGGATTTGAGTATCTGTTTGGCATTACAGGCTGTGATAGTTGAGCAGTAGTTGAACTGCCATAGTGCCATACATCTCATTTGGTATACAGCCAAACATCATTATCTATGGAGTTTTCTATGTGCTGTGGGTGAGGCTCAGTACTTGAATCGGACATTTGTGAATAATATTGAATTGGACATTTGTGGACATTATCTAATTCTGATGGATTTGAGTATCTGATTCTGTTTCGCATCTTCAGTCTTCACACACTCAGAGTCGTAAGGATGAGGAAGGGAAAGACTTTATGTTCTATTTTAATTTTACAGTTATTTATTTCATTACACTTTCAACAAAAGTAATTAATGCACACAATATAAACTTAATTAGGCCGATAAACCGTCCAATAACCGCCCGATAAGAGCTAAATCGATATCAATCCGCCCGATATCTTATCAGGTGGCTAGCGGATTAGTACATTAAAAAGCCGATAACCGATAAGCCAAACCGTTAAGAGTAAATAACCGTCCAATCCGTCCGATAATTAGCCCTATCGTGTTGGTTATTCCTATTTTAATTGAATGATTACTTATCAGACTGAAAATAAAAAATAAAAAATCGTATAATGAAAAAATACTACTGAAAAGTTATTTTTTCCGGTCACCATGATTTTTTTGTGAGTTAGTAAATTTTTATGATTTATGTGTGAGAAAATATATTTATATGACTTTTGTAAAAAAAAAAGTTATAATTATACGATTATTTGTGAAATTTTCCCAAAATTATTATATTTCTTATTGAGAGGAAAAAAGTACAACTAAAATGAAAATGGTAAGTTGTAACAGAGAATTTCAACTTTCAAACTAGTGTTTTTTTGTTGAATGATTGGTTAATGGACTTTGTTTTCTATCTTTTGTGTTAATTTTCTACTATGGATGTTCCAAGTCAACACTAAACAAGACCTTGACATTGTTGTATTCCTTTTCAAATAGGAAAAATGATTTAGGACGAGAATTCGAGCAAAGAACATAGACTTCCAAACAATTTTGATAGCTTCAGTGTTTGGTCAGTTGACTACTTCCCCGCCAGTCTTTCTCGTTCACTAATAAAGTAAATGATGAGGGGTTTTAAAAAAAAAAAAAAATGCAATTTGACCCTTCGGAATCTCAAGGGCCAATTTGATAGAAACTTTATACTTCCTCCATTTCAATTTATCTGAACTTGTTTGGCTGGACACGAAATTTAAGAAAAAAATAAAAATATTTGAAATTTGTGGTTTTAAATAAGTCCAAATGAGATCCAAGCTTCTCATTAAGGGCAGAGTTGTAAGTTTAAGCTAAATTGTTACCAAATAGATTCACGTAAAATGAATTAAACTAATAAATAATTACCAAAAAAGATGGTTGATTTGCTGTCTAATATTCGTTTCAAAATTAAAAGCCCGTTTGGTTTAGCTAATTTAGAGTAGCTGATAAGCATAAGTGCTAAAAAGTACTTTTCACTGCTGAAGCTGATTTAAAAAATAAGCAGTTACGTGTTTGGATAAAAGTGCTGAAATTAATAATAAACAGCTAAAAAATTGGATATATAAAGAGTTTTGTTTAAAAAGAAGTATTTTAGGGATAGAATAATAAATATTTTGGTCAAATCTAAAGTGCTTATAAGTTGAAATTTGATAAGTTGGGGGAGACCAACTTATGACTTTTAGCTTATTTTTTGCTTATAAGCACTAACTTATAAGCACTTTTAATTTTACCAAACGCGTAGATAAGCCAAAAAGTGCTTATAAGCCAGCTTATAAGCTTAGCCAAACACCCTCTAAGTCAATATTTTCTTTATAAGCTTGTTAGCTGCAATCATAACCGGATAATATTTATTTTAGAATAAATTATTTATATTAGAATAAATTATCCAACAAATTATGTTTTTTCTTCCGCGAAGTTTAATACTTAAAGATTGTTGAATCAAACTTATGTTAAAACGATTCAATTATGACACTTTAACGACTAAATTGTTATTGAAGGATCATTATACGCATTTTAATAACTCATTTGCTAAAATAATTAATTTTTAAGGTAAAAATTAACATTTAGCTTATGATCTAGTATGCAAAACATATCTTTTAAGCTTGTCTGGGTAGTAATAAAGAAAATTTTCAATATCTTGTTAAGAATATATGATAATTCACAAGAAAACACCATTTGTTTGATGAGAAATAAAAGAAATATATGTATGCTGCTACAAGTTAGAAAAAGAAAAATCATATAGTATATTTTATAACTCTCTTGATAAGATATTTGATCTTTAAGACCAAATCAAACTTAAGAATTACGCCAAAGGAGAAAAGAATAAGAATTGACGAGACAAACTAAAAAGGACACCTTACACTAAATTTAAGTTGTATGCCATAATTATAAGATATAATATCTTGTAATACTTAATGTTTACTTCATAATAATAAGTAATTTTTTTCCTTTTATTTTTATTCGAAATAAATATCTTTTCATATAATTTGTTCTTATTTACATATTTCAATGCATCAAGTTAACAATAAATAAATTTCAATTTTTTTTTTTAAGAATTGGTATTTTTTTAAGTGGTGTGTCGTAAGCCAAAAAGTTACCGTATTTATTATGGATTGGAGAGAGTACTAACATTTTAGGTATTATAGATTGATAATAAATAAAAATGTTAGGAGTAATTAATTAAATAACTTAAAGATCAATGAATGTAATGCAGCAAATATGAATTTTTTTACCACGATTAAAAGTTTGAAAACATAAAAGTAAAAAAGTTTGAAACAAGAACAAAAAGGCAAGAAGCCCAATTTTGCACGATTTAGGCACTAATAATACAAGTCAAACAAGGACAAAACTTACTAAAATAGAGAAGTGGGTGTGGGTATATATAAGGGTAATTCATTTCTCCATCTCGACATAGTCACCGTACATTTGCATTCTAGTGCCAATCCATCTTCAACCAGGCCCCTTTCTTGTCATTGTCAAATCCCAGGTAAATCTTCTTCTCCATTTATTTCGTGGCTTTTAATTCCTCTTATAGATTATAATTAATTGGTTCTCTGTACATTTGCAAAAAATCACTGTTTTTTCCACTTAATCGGAATTTTTTGTTCAAGCGTTAGGGAATTAAAAATTGAATTTCTTTTTAATATGAAAAAAAAAAGCGATTCTGAGAATTGGGTTTTTTGTTCTTTCAGATTTATGAACTGTGGAGGATGGATTCTTGGTATTGATTGAATAAAGATGTAATCTACAATTAATTTTAAAAGGGATAAGATAAAGAATGTGCATCTTCTTTTATGAATTTGTTAGGATACAAAGTTTTGAGCTTTTGGGTATATTTTTTTCCTAATTTAGATGGCAAATTATTTTAGTTTGTGGAAGTGGGAGAAGAGGGGTTGCTATGATTGTAAGCAACCCCACTTCCAACCTAGAGGTTGTAAGTTCGAGTTTCCCAAGACCAATGTGGTAAGTTCTTGGAGGGAAGGATGCCGGCGGTCTATCTGGAAACAGCCTCTCTACCCAGGTAGGTGTAACGTCTGCGTATACACTACCCTCCCCAGACCCCCACTAAGTGGGATTATACTGGGTTGTTGTTATTGGAAGCGGGAGAAGGAAAAAAATTATAAAGAATTTGATGTTTCTATTAGTTCTTTTCAGTTTTTTTCCTTCCTGAATATTGGAAACTGATTACATTATGTTAAGGATGAAAGTTGCCCGAGTAGCGTGTAACGGGATTAGAGGGTTCTCAAATGAGAAATCTTGGTTAAATGAGTAGCTGATATGATGAACTGAAGCACTATGATGCAAATAATTTCACTTAGTTTCACTTTTAAATTGTTGCAGAATTAACTTGACAATATGGCGGGAGAAAAGAATGGAATTGCCAAGGATGTAACTGAAGTAAGTTGATTACCTGTTGTATCTGGTTCCTTTAGAATATTGCTTTTCTTTTGAATGTGTAGACCGCTTAGATTGTATCAATAATTTGCGGCTTTGACCCACAGTTGATCGGTAACACTCCTTTGGTGTACCTGAATAATGTTGTGGATGGGTGTGTTGCTCGCATTGCTGCCAAGCTCGAAAGCATGGAGCCATGCTCTAGTGTTAAGGATAGGTAAAACTTCATTTTGCTTGTGGATATTCCTCTACAGTAGTTATGTTTTATTGGAGCTATGTATTTATTAAGGATGACTATGTTTGCTTATCTGTTTATTACTACTGCCAGGATTGGTTATAGTATGATTACAGATGCTGAGGAGACAGGCCTGATCAAACCTGGCGAGGTTAGTTACCCTTGTTTCTAGAAATGATTTTGCCATTTGGTTTGTGGGTTGAGTGGTTCTGTAATTTGATGAATGCGTGACGATTATCTCCAAGGAGGAATGAAGTCATTTGTATTTTGAAGATTTGGTTACGACCTTGTTTAGCATTCGAATCTGACTTTGTATTGTCTTTCTTTGTGAAGAGTGTCCTCATTGAACCTACAAGTGGAAACACTGGAGTAGGATTGGCATTTATGGCTGCTGCTAAAGGCTACAAACTCATCATTACGATGCCTTCTTCAATGAGCCTTGAGAGGAGAATTATTCTGCGTGCTTTTGGTGCTGAGTTGGTGCTTACAGATCCTGCAAAAGGGATGAAAGGTTCTATTCAGAAGGCTGAAGAGATTAAGGCCAAAACACCTAACTCCTTTATTCTTCAGCAATTTGAAAACCCTGCAAACCCAAAGGTATCTCTTCTTCCCACGCCAAAGTTTACTTTCACTGATGGGGAAATGGCTAACTCAAATACTACCATAATGTAGGTACACTATGAGACCACTGGTCCTGAGATCTGGAAAGGCTCAAACGGGAAAGTTGATGCTCTTGTCTCTGGAATTGGAACAGGAGGCACAATAACAGGTTCAGGCAAGTATTTAAGAGAGCAGAACCCCGACATAAAGGTGAGCTTGTTTAAGAATTAGGCTAATGACCTGTAACGCAAAATATTTGATTTGGTTTTGATTAGTAATTGAATTCTTTCTATATGCTGAATTTCTGTTTGGCATTATCATGACTTGTAAAAATGATTCCTTTTTTCCTTTTGCAATTGGATGATAGCTCTATGGTGTGGAACCAGTTGAAAGTGCTATTCTTTCTGGAGGAAAGCCTGGTGAGCTTTTCTTCTTTCTCAACCATTATGTTCTTTTTTCTTTTCATTTTTCCACTTTGTGCATATCGCAGCAGAACTCAAGTTTGTGGGAGTGAGAACCTTACAAATATGAGACCTGCAGTTATTGGGTTCTCACACTATCTTAATTGTATTTAACATTATTTCTGGTTTCGACACCGTGATCCATATCTAGGTAACATTCCTATAAAGTGTCTACAAAGCGACTGAAAGTTTCAATGGTGTAACTGGTTGCACTGAATGGCCAGCACTGTATGTGCTTTCTAACAGGTTCAATATAAGTGGTCTTCATGTGGAACCTAAGGTCATCTAGTCGTGTAACAGTATCTACTTGTGTATCCAAGGCTACATTTCGCCCAACACCTAGAGCCTGGTATAGCTAAAATTTTGACTTTTAATATGGAAATCTCAAAGTAAATGAGTAGGTGGGCTGTAAAAGTAATTCAGATGAGCAGGCAGTGTCTGGAGTCTGAAATTCCCATGATCCATCTTAGTAAATTATAGGAATTCCATGACGTATTGATTGATTCGGGTTCTCCCCTCCCCCTCTAAAGACATTACTTGTTAAAGGTTTAGGATTTAGTTGGCCTTGGTTGCTGATTAGAATGTCTTGGCGTCTTAGTGGTCACTTCGCTTGCATGATATATTGGAAAGGAACCCGATTTTATTTCTTAAAACTCTTCTGGTAAGCTGAGAGCCTGAGACAGCCTTACATATGATGGAAGTAAATCATAAAGTCTTGTCCCAGGTCCATGTACTGGTTTAAACCATAGCTTCTCCTCGAAGCTTGTTTATCCCTTCTTATGCCCACTGCAAAACCAAAATAAAGGAGCTATATGTTAAATATTTCAGGACATTACTTGTACCCTTTAATAAACTATTGAACTTAAGTTGCACTGAAGCTCTCCAGGCAACAACATACCAAAAGTGGGGATTCTCTAAATAATACCAAAGTGAGTTTGAAAAAGCAGAAATGTGGGGATTCTCTAAATAATACCAAAGTGAGTTTGAAAAAGCAGAAAGGTAGAAAGAAATTGCTTGGCTTGTGTTCGAACAATTAATGTTTCCAATATATATGTCAAAGACTCCATGTTGTTCTAGTAATATTTTAGCATGCATCAATAGTACATTTATTTCTCTATCATATGTCTCCAAAGGGACATCAATAGTAAATAGCTATCTACAAAAATTGTGAATCCATTATTAAACATTTTCCTCCCTTTTTAGTTGTATATTCCTAACCAAAAATAATAAACATTTTCCTCCCTTTTTTAGTTGTATATTCCTAACCAAAAATAAGAGCATGAGCAATATATTATACACTTCAGATTCCTAATTATATTTGTATCTTAAGTTAAGTGCCAAACTACCTCGAATGTTTTTTCTTTTTTTGCTTTTACAATATCTTTATGCCAAAAAGGGTAACTGACATAGTAATCTCATCTCTTTACTAGTATTTATATATTTATATACAACAGCTACTCCTCAATCCAAATCTAATCCGGATCGGCTGTATGGATCCTCGGTATCCATTCTTTAAAGGATAATGTATAAAGTAATTATCAATTTTGAGTGTCATAAGAGTTTGGTATAAAAAACCTGCTCCTTCTGAACTCCATTTCTAGTGTCAACCGAAATATAAAGGAGAAGATGCTTTATTGTCAGTAAAAAACAACAACCCAGTATAATCCCACTTAGTGGGGTCTGGGAGGGTAGTATGTACGCAGACCTTACCCCTACCGAAGGGTAGAGAGGCTGTTTCCAAATAGACCCCCGGCATCCTTCCCTCCAAGAACTTCCCACCTTGCTCTTGGGGAGACTCGAACTCACAACCTCTCGGTTGGAAGTGGGGGTTGCTTACCATCAGAGCAACCCCTCTTGCCATTTTATTGTCAGTAAAGAGAAAAAATTGCACTAGCCTTTCTGAGTGGCTACCCAGTCCTGCAACACCGCCCCAAATGGAGGGGGGAAAGCAAAAACAAAAGTCATTGTGTTCGCTTTTACCTTTTATCAACAAAAAAAAGTCAATTGTGACCATTTTGAAATATCTGCTGTGTAAACAATTTAAAAAGTCATTGTTATATGGTTCTTTGATTCAATTTGACATATGACTTGCCGATGATGCATTAGGTCCGCATAAGATTCAGGGGATTGGTGCTGGTTTCATTCCTGGTGTTTTGGAAGTTGGTCTTATCGATGAAGTAATTCAAGTAAGATATGAACTTCCCAGAATATCTTTTCTACAAAATTCTTGAACTATGGGAACACTATGAATCTCAGTTTTTGCTCTATTATTGATCTTGACCTTTTTAGGCTTTAGGTGCTAGCATTTGACAGAATTTACTCATTTTGATAAAATCAGGTTTCAAGTGAAGAAGCCATAGAAACTGCAAAGCTTCTGGCATTGAAGGAAGGTTTGCTTGTAAGTTTGACTGCTTTATCTCTGCTCCCAACCTTCCTACTCCCTCCCCCACCCCCAAAAGAAAAGAAAAAGAAGAAAAAAGGATAAAGGGAAAAAGCTCCCACGGAATAAAGAACGAAAAAGAGAAGTCATGCCGCAGTTTTGCGCACTCCCAACGTCCGACATGTTTTGGATACTGAAAATATGCATTTTGCAGGTGGGCATATCATCTGGTGCTTCTGCTGCTGCAGCAATCAAACTTGCTAAGCGCCCTGAAAATGCTGGGAAGCTCATTGTTGTAAGTATCTATCATTTTTTATGACATGCTAGTTAACTCATGATCAGCTGAAGCTGATAAACTATATTATGCAAAACATTGAAATATTGTCATATCTAAAACAAAGAAAAGGCATGCATTATTATCTTAGTGGACTCATGGGATTTAGTGGTTTGTGAGTATCTAAGTGATTGACATAGTGAAATGCTTTTTGTTCACCTTATATAGGTAGGTAGTGCTTCATTTAATATTTGTCGTCCCTAAATATCTTGGGTTTTTGCATATCTAACAAAAAAGTCTTGTTTTCTGCGTTGCCATAGGGAACAGAATATATTCTCTTGTGTTCCTCTCTTCGAAATACATCTGGGGGTTTGGTTGTGTAAGGATAGACACTTGATATGTCATTGAGGAAGGACTGTAGTTTGATGATGGTTAGGGTTAGTTACTTCATTGGCAGCGCTTTGGTCCAGAAAGATGCACTAAATTGATTTTCATTGTGCTTTGGATGCTCAAGATTCTTGTGCCTACTGCAACTGCGAATTCACTCTACAACTAATCGAGAACATGACCCGTGATAGGAAAGTGTGGAGGTCTAAGATTAGGATAGTAGGTTAGATAGTCTATATTGTTCATACTGGTAGTATTAGTACGTACTCTCACATTTGGTTGGTAGTAGGCTTATATTTTTATTTATTTTAAATCTTGTTGTGTATGCTGCTTTTACATGGTTTTTTGGTGTTGTCCCGTCTTGTTTCTGTTTATTATTGTGGTACCTATGCTTGCCTGAGCTGAGGGTCTATTGGAAACAGCCTCTCTACCTCCACAAAGGTAAGAGTAGGGTTTGCGTCCACACTATCCTCCCCAGACCCCACTATGGGTCTATGTGGGATTATACTGGGTATGTTGTTTGTTTTCTTCCTACTCCTAAATTATTCTTTATTTAAGCTCCTAAGACAGCTGTTGCTTCTATGCTCATTTTGACTATCTATGGCATATATTTTCATCTTGTCCAGCATAACACTGCTTTTTTATCCTACTTTATTGATCCATCTGGTGCTTCATGCCATTATTGTTCTATTGTTTTGGTAGGATATCTAATTTGACAGTTTTGCGCACCTTGTAATCGTTCCTTGCTTGAAGTATTCAAGTATCCAGTTGACTTATTGTCACCGGATGGAGAACATTTTCACCAACTTTTCATTTGTATGATGGAATAGCATTCTAAGTCACGACAAGGTTTGTTTTGCCTCATGAAACTGGTATTGCAGGTTGTTTTCCCAAGCTTTGGCGAGCGATATCTCTCCTCTGTGCTCTTTGAATCTGTTAGACGGGAAGCAGAGAACATGACCGTGGAGCCTTGAACATTTTGTCCTTCGATTAGCATTACCATAGTCTCAAGTGGATTTTCCAATCAAAGCAGAATGTTCTTTCCGAACCTTTTCCTTTCATGTTTGCTGAAACTTCTATAAATAAGGCCTTTTTCTTTTCTTTAGTGGCCATTCAAGTATATCTTAGTGCTTTTGTAATTTTACTATTTCTACAACACTTGTGACAGTGGATTTATAACAGGAACTTCAAGAGCTGTTGCTGCTTGTTGATTGAAGATAGTTTTCTCAAAAAAGATTGATTCTTTTTTAATCAAGTAATCTTTCAAACTCTAACACCACCCTAAAAGAGGACCTCAATTCCAGATATAATAGGAACATTCTCATCTAAATCGAGAAAATGGAATTAACATAATATGATTAACAAAATTACTATGGTACCTATATATTAGGCGCCATAGACTAATAGCCTGTTTGGCCAAGCTTATTTTTGGCCAAAAGTGTTTTTTTTGTTGACAAAAGCACTTTTGGCAAAAAATTGAGGTGTTTGGTCAAACTTCTGGAAGGAAAAAAAATGCTTTTGAGGAGAAGCAGAAGCAGTTTTGGAGAAACAGAAAAAAGTAGTTTCTCTCCAAAAGAATGCATTTTTTTGAGAAGCACTTTTGAAAAAAATACACTTAGAAGCAGTTTTTAACAGCTTGGCCAAACACAATCTGGGCGGCATTATAAAGAATGCGCAAGCACGACTGTCTTTTCGCCGAAACACTTTTAAAAAAAAATATTTCTCAAAATAAGCTGATTTTTGCAACTTAGCCAAACGATCTATAAGACATTTTCTGTCGTCATAAACTTAAACTTGACAGAGCTTTCATATACGGGAGTATTCTCAATCACATTTTGCAACAATAAATGGGAAAAGAATTATTCAAAATTATTCCAAGGACTAAAACACAAAAAAAGAAAAAAGATCCTTCAAAGAAGCCTTATCTTAATAAAAAATCAACCAAAGAAATCTTGAACACCTTTTCCAGCAAAAACTCTATCAGAAAGTTCGGCCAAAACGGCATTAACAGTAAGCAAAACGACACTGGACCCAGCAATGACTCCAATCACAACTCCAGTAGTACTCAACACCTTACCAAAAGCTGGCCATTCAATTTCCCTTATCTCCTCCGCCACTCCACTCCACAAATCTGTCCCCTTCTCTTCTCTCTCCTTCATCAGCTTCTTTATCTCCGACCCCACATCCGACGGTGACAACTCATCTCCGCCGGCGTCTTGATCGGTGGTGACTTTGGTACTATCCGGTGGTGGGTTTTGCCGGGTTTCTGATGAGGAGTTGTTGGAGTTTGAATCTTGAGTGGCTTTTAATGGGATAGTGAAGGAGTTGGGTTTTTTGGCTGTGGAAGTGAAAAGACTGTGTTTTTTGAGATGGGAGAAAATGGGCGTGGGCTTAATTGAGGCGGTTGTGTTGAGGTGAAGAAATTTAGGAGAGGAAGAGGGAGGCGGGAGTGGGGACTGTGAGAAGGAAAGTGGATGTGCCATTGTTACCGAGCTATGAGCTTGTTCTTAGCATCTATTGGGAATGCTATACAGATTGAAAATTTAAACATTAGTATTATGTACTCCATAAATTATCAATATTTATTTTACTTATCCATTTCATTAGATATTTGATATAATGCGTTTTTAGGAGAACACTTCTTAATCTTAATAGAAGTGTCAATGGTTCAATTTTGCTTATTTATTTTATAATTTGCATCATATAAATTTTTATTTACTTTATTTTATATAATTAAGATTAGAATTTTGAAATCGTACCGATCATCTCGATTTTTTTTCGGTATCCATATTATTTGGTTACTTGCATAGGACTTTGCAAAAAAAAAATAAATTATATTTATTGTTTAAATATGACGAATAGTAGATTTATCCCCCTGTTCTATAGCAGTGTAAAATAAATTAAGCAAAGATAATAGAATTATAATCACACGAGTAAAAAGTTATTAATTAAGTTGGGACTCAATAATGGAGTCTATTAGAAGATTTTTTTCCCCACTTAATATTACCATTATGATGATGTCATGACCCGGATTTTCCACCCTCGGGAATCGTGATGGCGCCTACTAATAGGAGCTAGGCAAGCCAATTATCAATTACCTACCTCTTTTAATGAACTACGACAATGTTAGAAATAATGAAACATTTAATAATAAAGTGGAAGTCTCAAACATAATTAACTGAAAGAAATGCGGAAGTTTAACAAATCCTCTACCCAAGACTGGTGTCACAATACTCACAAACATCTAGAGAATACTAAATACAAGGTTTGAATGAAACATAAACTGTTTGCTTCGGTACAAATGATAACAAACTGAATAAAATAGAAAGGACTCCGGGCATGCGGACGTCAGCAAGGCTACCTCTAATGTCCCTGGAATGGAAGCTCGCTCCCAGAATGCTACTGCTACTCAAATACTGCTCCAACGCTTAGATTTGTGCAAGAAGATGCACAAAGTGTAGCATCAGCACAACCGACCCCATGTGCTGGTAAGTGTCTGGCCTAACCCCCGCGAAATAGTGACGAGGCTAGACCAAACTACCAGATGAACCTGTGCAGATATATATACAAGTACAACAAAATAATCGTGGAAGGTAAACAATTAAAACTGGGATGGGAACATGCTTAAGGGGTAGCACATGAAACGGAATATCAAGAATAACAAGGAAACTACATCTGATTTCTTCTAACACAGAATAAGGGAAAACAAACTACTTTCACTTGTTTCAATCTCCTCTCGTTGCAGGCATGCAACTCGATCACATTTCTCAATATCACGTGGTAGGCGTACCACTCGCTCTCATTTCATAATATCACGTGGTAGGCGTACTACTTGATCCCACTTCATAATATCACGTGGTAGGCGTACCACTCGATCCCATTTCATAATATCACGTGGTAGGCGTACCACTCGCTCCCATTTCATAATATCACGTGGTAGGCGTACCACTCGCTCCCATTTCATAATATATAAGTGGTTGGTGTGCCACACGATCCCATTTCATAATATATAAGTGGTCGGCGTGCCACACGATCCCATTTCATAACAGATAAGTGGTCGGCGTGCCACACGATCCCATTTCATAATACATAAGTGGTCGGCGTGCCACACGATCCCATTTCATAATATAAAGTGATCAGCGTGCCACACGATCTCATTTCATAATACATAAGTGGTCGGCGTGCCACACGATCCCATTTCATAATATATAAGTGGTCGGCGTGCCACACGATCCCATTTCATAATACATAAGTGGTCGGCGTGCCACACTATCCCATTTCATAATATATAAGTGGTCGGCGTACCACACGATCCTATTTCATAATACATATACACAAAATAATCCCGGCAAGGGAACAAGATAATATAATAAACTATCCCGGCAAGGGAGATCCAGCTATAACCAAACTTATTCAATTTCTACTTAGCATATTTAAATCAATGCTCAGGCTCAACAATTACCGGCTCAGTGTTTAAAGATTTCCAACCAAGTCCTCATAAACAACAATTTAGAATTCGATATTTAGCAATTCAGGACTCACGGCCATGCTCGACATCGATGTATAGATACTCATCATGCCTACACATCGTACTCGACAAATAGCAATTAGCAAATAAGACTTTAATCATATTCCCTCAAGCCAAAGTTAGACCAAATACTTACCTCAAAGGCTCCAAAATCAACTCAAGCCTCTAGTGTAGCTTTACTCCTCGAATTCGGCTCCAACTCGGTCAAATCTATGAAATCATGACCTTAAAATATTAATAATAGCTAAATAAACTAAAACCAATGCCTAAATATGAATTTCCAAGCTTTCTTCCAAAAATTCCAAAAATGCACCCGGGTCCGCTTGGTCAAAACACGAGGTTCGGACCGAAATCAAATCCCCTATTCACCCACGAGCTCGAATATACAATTTATTTTTAAGTTCGACCCCAAAATGAGGTCTAAATCGAAGAAAATCGAAAAGCCTTAATTCTACCCTTCTTCCCCAATTTCTACCCTAAATTACATGATTTAGGCCTAGGATTTCAATAGATGTTGAAGGAAATGAAAGGAAACAAGTAAATGATTACTAACCCACGGAGTTTTGGTGAAGAATCACTTCAAAAGTCACCCCAAGAGGTGTGGAGAAGAAGGAGTTATGAAATTTGAAGTTGGTCCCGAAATGGTTCTGTTTTTATGAATTAAAAATCGCTGGGTGAAAATTACCCTACGCGTTCGCGACAGTAGGGTCGCGTTCGTGAAGGGCACAAGGTGACAACCATCGCGTTCGCGAGTGGAGAAGCGCAGACGCGAAGAGGAAAAATACTGGGGTCCAAAGTTTGGCCCACGAGAACGCGCTGAAAGGGACCGTAGACCTACGTGAACGCAAGAACAGTTACGCGAACGCAAAGGAGGAAAATCTAAGGCATCGCCAACGCGGGAGAGAGGGCGCGAACGCGAAGAAGAAAATGCCTGGGTACCTATTGCAGAATTTCTGCAACTTTTTCTAAGTTCTAAAACTTTCCAGAATACCTCCGAAACACTCTCGAGCCCTCGGGGCTCCTAATCAAATACACACACTAACTCGACAACACCCTACGAACTTCACCGTGCGATCAAATCGCTAAAATAACATCAAAATCAATGAATCAAACCTCAAAATCATCATTTTCATTTCATACTTCTTAAACTTCTAACTTTAGATAATTAGGTCTGAAACACGTCAAACGACGTCCGATTTCGACCAAACTTCACAGGAAGCGCTTAACACATATTTAAGACCTGTACCGGCCGTCGGAACCAAAATACGAGCCCAATACCATAGTCTTTTAATCAATTTTTATTTCCATTTCCATTAATAATTTTAGAAAAATAATTTTAACAGAAAAATTCTTTTACTCGGGTTCTAGACCTCGGATTTCGACACCGGGCACATGCCCGAGTCCCATATTTTTCTACGGATCCTCCGGGACCGTCAAATCACGGGTCCGGGTCCGTTTACCAAAAATATTGGCTGAAGTCAACTTTAATCATATTAATATCAAAATTCTTCAAATTTTTCATAGAATTCACATATTTCAACATAAAAGCTTTCCGGTTATGCGCCCGGACTGTGCATGCAAATCGAGGCAACTATAATTAAGGTTTTCAAGGCCTCGAAAGCACGGAACGAATGAGGAAACAGGTGATGAACCTTTGGGTCGTCACATCCTCCACCTCTAAAACAATCATTCGTCCTCGAACAGACAAAAGAATGAAGTACCTGAGTTAGGAAATAGATAAGGATAACGGTTCCGCATATCAGACTCAGCTCCACTAGACACGCACTGAAGGAAAACTCTTCGACCTCAACTGTCTAACCTGCCGGTCTAGGATAGCTACCGACTCCTCCTCGTAAGACAGATCCTTGTCTAATTGGACAATGCTGAAATCTAACACGTGGGCCGGATCGCCGTGATACCTCCGAAGCATGAACATATGATACACTGGATGCACGGCTGACAAGATAGGTGGCAAGGCAAGTCTATATGCCACCTCTCCCACACGATCTAGAATCTCAAATGGGCCAATGAACCTAGGGTTAAGCTTGCCCTTCTTCCCGAATCTCATCACGCCCTTCATAGGCGATACATGGAGCAATACTCGCTTACCAACCATGAAAGCTATATCTCTAACCTTGCGATCCGCATAACTCTTTTGCCGCGACTGAGCCGAACGAAGCCTGTCCTGAACGATCTTGACCTTATCCAAGGCCTCCTGAACTAATTCTGTACCCAATAACTGAGCATCTCCCGGCTCAAGCCATCCGACTAGAGACCGACATCTCTTTCCATACAACGCCTCATATGGAGCCATCTGAATGCTGGACTGGTAGCTGTTGTTGTAGGCAAACTCTGCTAAAGGAAAAAACTGGTCCCACGAGCCTCCAAAATCAATGACACAGGCTCGAAGTATATCCTCCAATATCTAAATAGTCCTCTCGGACTGACCGTCCGTCAGAGGATGGAATGCTGTGCTCAACTGAACCTGGGTGTCTAACTCCTGCTGAACTGCTCTCCAAAAGCGCGAGGTAAACTACGTACCCCGGTCTGAAATGATAGATGCCGGCACCCCATGAAGGCGAACAATCTCTCGGATGTAGATCTCAGCTAACCTCTACAATGTATAAGTGGCTGCAACAGGAATAAAATGCGTTGACTTAGTCAGCCTATCAACAATGACCCAAATAGCATCAAACTTCTTCCGATTCACCGGAAGTCCAGTAATGAAAATCCATGGCAATCCTCTCCCACTTCTACTCGGGAAGCTCAATCCTCTGAAACAAACCACCACGCCTGTGATGCTCATACTTAACCTACTGACAATTCAAACACCTAGACACATATGCAACAATATCTTTCTTCATTCTACGCCACCAATAATGCTGCCGCAAGTCCTGGTACATCTTCGCGGCGCCCGGGTGAATAGAATACCATGAACTATGGGCCTCCGCTAAGTTCAACTCTCGAATACCATCAACATTGGGCACACAAACTCGCCCCTGCAATCTCAAAACACCATCATCATCTAAAGTCACCTTCGTGGCACCTCCACGCTGCACCGTGTCTCTCAGGACACACAAATGGGGATCATCAAGCCGCCGAGCATGGATACGCTCCAATAATGAAGAACGAGCGACTGTGCAAGCTAACACTCTACTAGGCTCAGAAATGTCCAACCTCACAAGCCAATTGGCCAAAGCCTGAATATCCAAAGCAAGCGGTCTCTGGCTGACCGGAACATAGGAAAGACTACCCGTGCTGGCAAACTTCCTACTCAATGAATCGGCCACCACATTGGCTCTCCCCGGGTGGTACAAAATAGTAACATCATAGTCTTTCAACAACTCCAACCACCTCCTCTGCCTCAAATTCAACTCTTTTTGCTTGAACAAGTACTGAAGGCTCTTGTGACCCGTGTACACCTCGCACATCACACCATATAAGTAATGCCTCCAAATCTTCAAAGCATGAACATTGGCTGCCAACTCTAGATCGTGGATCTTCAATTGCCTCAAAGCATAAGCTATGACCCTTCCATCCTGCATCAATACCGCACCAAGCCCAATATGGGAAGCATCACAATAAACTGTATAAGGCCATGAACCTGTGGGCAAAACCAATATCGGTGCCGTAGTCAGAGCTGTCTTGAGCTTCTGAAAGCTCTCCTCACACTCGTCTGACCATCTAAACTAGGCACCCTTCTGGGTCAATCTGGTCATCGGGGCTGCTATAGATGAAAACCCCTCCACAAACCGACGGTAATAACCTGCTAACCCCAAGAAATTTCGAATCTCGGTCGCTGAAGCTGATCGAGGCCAATTCTTGACTGCCTCAATCTTCTTCGGGTCTACCTGAATACCCTCTGCTGATACGACATGACCCAAAAATGCAACTGAACTCAACCAGAACTCGCACTTCGAAAACTTAGCATACAATTGACTATCCTTCAAAGTCTGAAGAACCACTCTGAGGTGCTTCTCGTGCTCCTCCTGGCTGTGGGAGTACACCAGAATATCATCAATAAAAACTATCACGAACAAGTCCAAGTAAGGCATGAACACTCGGTTCATCAACTCCATAAATGCTGCTGGGGCATTGGTCGACCCAAATGACATGATCAAAACTCATAATGCCCATACCGAGTGCGAAATGCTGTCTTAGGGACATCGGATTCCCTAATCCTCAACTGGTGGCCGCCAGATCTCAAGTCTATCTTTGAAAACATCTTTGCGCCTTGAAGCTGGTCAAACAATCATCAATCCTCGGCAGTGGATACTTGTTCTTTATCGTCACCTTGTCCAATTGCCGGTAATCAATGCACATCCTCATCGATCCATCCTTTTTCTTCACAAATAACACTGGCGCACCCCAAGGAGAAACACTAGGCCTACTGAAATCCTTATCCAACAAATCCCGCAACAGATCCTTTAACTCTTTCAACTCCGGCGGGGCCATGCGATACGGCGAAATGGAAATGGGCTGAGTTCTAGGAGCCAGATCAATATAGAAATCAATATCCCTATCGGGCGGCATACCCAGCAGGTCTGAAGGGAAAACCTCGGGGAACTCCCGAACAATAGGAATAGAATCAATAGATAGAACCTCTGGCGACCTAAACTCCACCTCTAAGACCTCTACCTCCACCTTTAACACCTCTGCCACCGCCTCTAGCTGGCTGGGCAGGTTGTGGAACCTCCGATGCCTGAATCATAGCACGAGAACTCTGATGCTGGAAGCTGCCATAAACTCGAGGGAAATATCTGACAATGTGCCTCGGATCACCATAAGCATGGCAAGACCTCGTCTGCTACGGCTGAGCACCCCTCAACCTCGGGCAAACCCTCCTGTTATGACTATACTCACCACACTCATAACACCTACACGAACGCTGCAACTGAGGGAACTGAGGCTGACCCTGTCGGCCTGAATGACCACCTGAAGTACCATGAGTGACCTGGAGAGCTGACTGAAAAGGCCTGGGAGGATGTCCTCTACCATAAGAATCTCTACCTCCTAACGAGGTACCACTGTATCTGCCTGCATGACGGGGCCTCTTATCCGACCTATGACCGCCTCACTGTGGCAGGACCACCTCAACTCTACGGCCCATATTGGCCGCCTCCTGAAAAGTGATCTCGCTCCAGGCCTGAGCCACTGTACCCGACCGATCTGCCACCGCTGACTGAACTCCTGGAAGTAAACTCGCTCGAATGACACTCTCCGTGAATGCTACCAATCGGACTAGAGCGTCCTGAAGAACTAGGATGGCAATGAACCCCTCTGGGACCTAAGCTGGGCCTACCGGTACTACTGGGGTTGGCACCTCCTCCTCCAAATCAACCTGAGGCTCCGCCACTGAAGCTGGTGCTGGGGGCTCGGACTGTTGCACGGTAGAAGAGAAAGCACGTGTTCTTGCCATCTGCGGAGGAACAGAATAGAAATTCAATCGGTACTTAAGAAATAGAACCGCAGGACAAGAAAGAACAAATGTGAAATTTTCCTAACTCTGTAGCCTCTTAGAGATAAATACAGACGACTCCGTACCGATCCCTCAGACTCTACCGAGTTTTTCCGTGAGTTGTGAGACCTATGTAACCTAGTGCTCTGATACCAACTTGTCACGACCCGAATTTCCCACCCACGGGAGTCGTGATGGCGCCTACTAATAGGAGCTAGGCAAGCCAATTATCAATTACCTACCTCTTTTAACGAACTACGACAATGTTAGAAATAATGAAACATTTAATAATAAAGCTAAAGTCTCAAACATAGTTAACTGAAAGGAATGTGAAAGTTTAACAAATCCTCTACCCAAGACTGGTGTTACAATACTCACGAACGTCTAGAGAATACTAAATACAAGGTTTGAATGAAACATAAACTGTTTGCTTTGGTACAAATGATAACAAACTAAATAAAATAGAAAGGACTCCAGGCCTGCGGACGTCAGCAAGGCTACCTCGAATGTCCCTGGATTGGAAGTTCGCTCCTAGAATGCTACTGCTACTCAAATACTGCTCCAACGCCTGGATCTGTGCAAGATGATGCACAAAGTGTAGCATCAGCACAACCGACCCCATTTGCTGGTAAGTGCCTGACCTAACTCTGGCGAAGTAGTGACGAGGCTAGACCAGACTACCAGATAAACCTGTGCAGATATATATACAAGTACAACAAAATAATAGCGGAAGGTAAAAAATTAAAACTGGGAGGGGAACATGCTTAAGGGGTAGCAGATGAAACGAAATATCAAGAATAACAAGGAAACTACATCTGATTTCTTCTAACACAGAATACGGGAAAACAAACTACTTTCACTTGTTTCAATCTCCTCTCGTTGCAGGCATGCAACTCGATCCCATTTCTCAATATCACGTGATAGGCGTACCACTCGCTCCCATTTTATAATATCAAGTGGTAGGCGTACCGCTCGATCCCATTTCATAATATCACGTGGTAGGCGTAACACTCGCTCCCATTTCATAATATCACGTGGTAGGCGTACCACTCGATCCCATTTCATAATATCACATGGTAGGCGTACCACACACTCACATTTTATAATATCACGTGGTAGGCATACCACTCTCTCCCATTTCATAATATCATGTGGTAGGCGTACAACTCGATCCCATTTCATAATATATAAGTGGTCGGCCTGCCACACGATCCCATTTCATAATATATAAGTGGTCGGCGTGCCACACGATCCCATTTCATAATATACAAGTGGTCGGCGTGCCACACGATCCCATTTCGTAATATATAAGTGGTCGGCATGCCACACGATCCCATTTCGTAATATATAAGTGGTCGGCATGCCACACGATCCCATTTCGCAATACATAAGTGGTCGGCGTGCCACACGATCCCATTTCATAATATATAAGTGGTCGGCGTGCCACACGATCCCATTTCATAATATATAAGTGGTCGGCGTGCCACACGATCCCATTTCATAATACATATACACAAAATAATCCCGGCAAGGGAACATGATAATATAATAAACTATCCCGGCAAGGGAGATCCAGCTATAACCAAATTTATTCAATTTCTACTTAGCATATTTAAATTAATGCTCAGCCTTAACAATTACCGGCTTAGTGTTTAAAGATTTCCAACCAAGTCTTCACAAACAACAATTTAGAATTCGATAATTTAGCAATTCAGGACTCACGGTCATGCTCGACACTGATGTATAGATACTCATCACCATGCCTATACACTGTACTCGACAAATAGCAATTAGCAAATAAGACTCTACTCCTATTCCCTCAAGCCAAAGTTAGACCAAACACTTACCTC
>MU775216.1:0-80385 GCA_026770625.1 Nicotiana glauca | reverse complement strand
GGGGGGGGGGGGGGTATGGTTAATATCTCTCAGCTTGGTTAGCCAGTGTTTGTCTTGATTTGAGACCAAGTTGGTGATGTTAAGATATCTCCATAGGGTTGAGACGATGGGGCATGTGAGGAAAATATGAGTGATGGATTCCTCTTGGTCTTTGCAGCTAGGGCAATTGAGATTTATATTAATTCCTATTAGGTAGAGATAGGAGCGGCAAGGTGTTTTGTTGTGGAGGATTTGCAAAAAGAGTATTTTATTTTGTTTGGACAGGGCATTTTCCAAATCCACTCAAAATCTTGTTTTCTAGTGACCCCTAGGTTTAATAAGCTATATCAAGACTTAGTATTGAATAAACCATTTGGGATGAGTCTCCAAAGGGGTTTATCAATGTTTTGAAGTGGTAATGGGATGGAGTTGACTTTGTCCAAAATTTTTGGAGGAATAGTAAAGGAGGTTTCCTGAAAATTCCACCTTCTTTTATGATATGGTTTCTTGATAGGAAGGCCAGCTTCCTTATAGTTTAAAGGGCCCTCAATGCTAGCTCTATGGGTTGGAAGATTAGGTATCCATTGGGTCTCCCAAGTGTTAATATTAGAGTTCCTTCTTGGGAGCCATTTAATGCCTTGATTACAAAGTTTCCAACCAGTAACAACACTTCTCCAAATGAAAGAGGAGTTGTTGAGTTTCTTTTTACAGTATTTGTGGATTAGGAGGTTTGCCCAAGGAGATGAGGAATTATTGATGAGTCTCCAGGAGAGACAATTGAGTAAGACTTTGTTTTTTGAGAGAGCATCTTTCATTCCTAGTCCTCCCATTTCTTTAGGCTTAGTAACAGTGTTCCAATTGATGAGATGCAATTTTTTTTGGTTTGATGTGGTACCCCAGAAAAAATTTCTTTGTATTTAGTCAATGAGCTTAAGGGTTTTAGTGGGGAGTAGTGTATATTACATGGCATGATTAGGAATCGAATTGAGGGTAGCAAGTGCTAAGGTGGTTCTCCCTGCTATGTTTAGACAATTGGTTTTCCAATTTGAGATTTTGGCCCGCATTTTATCGATTATGAACTGGTAGTCAGCTGCTTTGGGGGAATTGGTGAGGATAGGAAATCCTAAATATTTACCAAAATTGTTGGTTGTGTTCAAATTAAAGCTTGAGGAAATTTCTTTGGAGATTTGGGCAGGACAATTATGGGAGAACAAAATCTTAGATTTCCCTCTATTGATTTTTTGTCCAGACATACTGCAAAAGAAATTGAAACAGTTATTGATGGTATTGAGGTTTTTTTATCAGCTTTAGCCATGAGGGTGAGATCGTCTGCAAAGAACAGGTGGGATATACTAGTGTGATGGTGATTGAGGCCAATAGGGTCACAAAGATTGATATCTACTTGGTGGCAGATTAGATGGGATAACAATTCTATACACAAAATAAATATAAAGGGGGATAGGGGACAGCCTTGCCTTATGCCTCTACTAGGAGCAAAAAAAGAGGTTGTGGTTCCATTTACGAGAATGGCAATGTTACTAGTGCTTATACAATTCATGATGAGCTTCTTTATATTATTGGAAAATTGGAAATAAGAAAGTGTTAAGTAGATGAAAGACCATTCTAATCTATCAAAATCTTTTTCCAGATCAAGTTTTAGAATCATGTGAGCTTTCTTCCCTCTCATTTTTTTAAATTGGCTCATCACCTCTTGGATTATGATGGCATTGTCGGAAGACCTTCTCCCTCTTAAGAAACTAGCTTGGAAAGGGCTTATGATATGATTGAGGAAATGTTAGATTCAATTGGAAATAATTTTTGTAATGATTTTATAGATGGTATTACAAAGGCCTATGGGTCTAAAGTTTATAAGGTTGTTGGCATTGGGAATTTTGGGGATTAGACAAAAATAGGTGGTGTTGATTTCAGGAGGTAGAGATTGAGTACTGAATACTTGAGTACATAGGTCTATTACTGATTTACGAACAATGTTATAGTACTTTTGGTATAAGGGATGTATACCATCCGGTCCAGGAGATTTAAAGGGTTTGAAGGAAAAGAGAGCTTTGTAAATTTATTCCTTAGAGAGATGGACATCAATGATAGAAAGATCAATGTTATTATAAGCCTTAGGATTGTTTTGAATAAGGGACCAATTTGTAGCAACATGATCAGTTTTGAAGGCTTTAAAAAAGTAGTTGAGAGTTATTAGGGTCGTTGATCCAATTTCCAAAGTCATCTTTGAAATAGGCAATTCTATTTTTCCTAGCTCTATTGGTTGTACTTATATGGAAGAATTTAGTGTTTGCGTCACCTTCTTGAACCCAGTACATTCTGGCTCTAATTTTCCAATATTCATCTTCTAATTTGAGAATGTCCCTATACTCTTGTTGAAGTTTGGATTCTAAATTTTGTAAAAAGGTGTTGGAGTGATAGTTGTTAGAGCTTTGTATACCATTTAGTCTAGCAATAATTCTATCTTTTTTTTTGTGAGTTTCCCCAAAATGTTTCTTGCTCCACTGGATAATATTTTCTCTAAAGATTGTGGAGTTGTGAATGTAATTAGAGTTATTCCAACTACTTCTAACTAAGTTTACAAAATTCGGGTGACGACACCAAAAGGTTTCTAGCCGGAAAGGTCTCTTGAAGGAGTTACATTTTTTAGGATTACAACTGATTAAAAGGGGGTTGTGATCCGAGTGAATTCTAGGGAGATGGGTAATATAAGCCTCTAGAATTAGCTCAACCCAATGTTTGTTAGCAAAAACCCTATCTAATCTTTCTAGAATAAAACCTTTGTTTTTTTTTCTTTTATTAGACCAAGTAAATTTGGGGACCTTAAAACCTAGATCAATAAGATTGCAATGGTTAATAAAGCCCCACATGACTTTAGTTCTATTATGATTTACTTTCCTACAGCCTAATTTTTCGTCAGCACTTAATACATCATTGAAATCCCCTCCTATCACCCAGGGGCCTCTAATTTTACCATGCATGTCTAATAGGTTGTTCCACATAGTATTTCTAATTTTGCTATCAGTACTAGCATAAATCGAAGTAAAGTACCAGGATTTGTTAAGGGAAAATACCTCAATAGTAGCACTTATTTCCTGGCTTCGACAAATAAAACTATGAACCATGACCTTGGTGTGATCCCATAGGTTTACCATGCCTATTGACTGACCATCAGCTAGTATCTCGATCATATATGTGAATCCAAAAGGATTAAGGAGTGGAATATGGTTGTCCATCTTAGTTTCCAGAAGGGTAACCATACTAGGTTGATGGGTATCTATGAGATCCCTGAAACTGAGTCTAAAACTATCATTGTTGCCCCCTCTAATGTTCCAACTAATGAAGGTGGTCGACCTATTCATGTTCAATAGTGGGTTGTTCAGGTCTCCATTCTCTCCCATTCTCCTTGGAAAGATGGGATTCTTCCTCTGAAAAGGGACGAGGATCATTGCGTGTTTTCTTACGGTAGGGTCTGCTGGAGGCCTTATATCCATTGTGCACTTGTATAGTGCCAGTGGACAATAGAGAATTTGCTTCTGCTCTTGCCTCTCCATAAATAGAAAGATTTTAGCTCGTCTAGGTTTGAATCCTCTACATTTTGAGGTATCAAGTTTACTGGGTCGATTTCTTCTTCCATTGCCTGTTCCATTTGATTTTAGGTTTGATGAGAGAGAGGGGTTTGTATGTTTTGGACTTTTGGAATAGTTGGTGGAGTGGATTGAGTTGCATATGTTATCCAAGGTGTGAACACTGGATTCATAGAGGTTGAGTATTCCGGTGTGAAGAAAGGAAGATCCACCGCCGGAGTGGGGTTCTGAATTGGGGTGTAGTTGATTGGCATGTTCTAGTCCCCCCTCATGGCTTGGATTTGATTGGTTGTGAGATTTGGAGCTAAGGGGTTTTGGATGTTGTTCAACCAAATTTGGTTGATGTAGTTGTTGATCGCCATGCGGACTCCCTCGGAGATTAGTTGGGCAATGTAGTGGGAGTTCCAGATTACGATCACTATTTCCCTCCCTTCTAAGGTGATGTTGAAAGAGAGTGCATGGCCTAGAAGTCCCATCTCCACCCCAGATAGTGGTTGATGGTTCTGAGGAAGAGGCGGTTAGATTAATATCCTTCTTGGTTGATTGTTTTGGTTCTGATGCTGGATGGGCTGAGGAGAGTTGTTTGGAGGGTTGAATTCCATGTTTGGATTGAGAGTTACTCTTTAGAGTTGGATGAGACAGTGGAATATCCTTACAGAGATCGGAATTCTGGGCATTCTCACTTGGAGTTGTACAATTTAATGTGGGAGAAGGGTTAGGAGAATCAACGGAGTTAATGTTTCCTAGGATATCAATGATTGTATTATTTGCTTGCATGTAAAGTGATTGGTTTGGCATGTATTTAATGGATATTTCTTGGCCAACGATTGGAATGGGATGGGGTGTATTTTTTTGGGGAATATCGATGGCCATATGCTCATTGGCTTGATTCTTGCATGCCATATGAGTTCTGTCAGAAGTTACATGCAGAGGGAGGGTTTTGGTTAGGGTAAAGCTACCCGTTAGGGGGGTATTAGAGGGGAGGTCAGTAGGGTGATCATTTATGAGGGGTGTGATATTGGGTAGGGTAGTATTATAGGTGGTATTAGGGTTTGATTGGATAGGGGGATGGTAGATGTAACTGATAGGGGGTGGTATTGCGTGTGAGGGGTGTAACGTGTGCCCATAGTGGTATTAATTTTGCCATTAATATTTTCCTTTTCGGGGATAAACGTGGTAATATTGTTGTTATTAACGGTTTTAATATTTTGGTTTATTGGAATATTATTGTAATTATTATTAGTAGAGGTAGTGTTAATATCTTTTCTGTCATTATTAGAAAGATTATCGTCTAAATTATTTTGATTCAACAATAGGAAGTTGTTCGAGTTTTTGGTAGGGATAATAGGGAGGTTGATTTACCATTGATGGATGATTGTAAAGGATGACTTCTAGTTTTGTAACAAAATTTTTGAGAGGAGAGGAGGAACTTACCTGACTTGGCTTCGAAAATGTTAACACTTATACCTGGGTCTTGGGTATTCTCTGGAAATTTGGAAGTCTTTTTGGGGGAATCCCTTCGTTTGCTCCTATTGAAAGGTACTGTGTGCCATATTTATTCTAGCTTTGTATGTCCCATTTGTGGTGTTTTCAGGTCCTTGCTTGGTAATTCCTGCTTCTGGATGATTTTTGGTTGATGACACTGTGATTTCGTATGGCCTAAATGACCACAGGATGTGCATAGAAGTTTGTCACCTTCGTAGTGAATAAGTTATTTATGAGAACCTATGAAGAGGAAAGGGGTGACATGTTTGTTTAGGGGAAGTTCCACATAGAGACAGGCGTATCTCCCTCGGAGGGCAACCGACGTATAAGCATCGACTTTTAGGAGCCTTCCTATTGAGCTTCCCACTTTTTGTAGAATTTCTTTGTCATAAAATTCAGTGGGGAGCTGGGGGAGTCTAATCCAAATTGCCGTATAAGATTGAGTTGCTTTGGATGCTACAAAGTTTGGAACCCATCTTTGTACTGAGAGGAAGTGACCATAGAGAAACCATGGATCCTTTTGGAATATATTAACCATGTTTTCTTCTTTGATAAAACGAACAATATAGTAGTCCTCCCCTAGATCAATTAATGGGAAGTTTTCTTAAGGTCTCCAAAGGTCCATTAATTTCTTTTTCTACAGATCGTGTGTAATTCTTTTCCCTTGTAACTTTATGATAAGAGATAATCTCCAGGGATGGTAGATTCGTCGTTTATCTTCACTTGTGACAGGTACAATGATGTTGTGTTCCCGGGGAAGGCTTTGTAGCTTGAGTGAGATCTCTAAATTATAGTGGCAGTCCATTTGGGCTTGGTGGCTTAAGCTTGGATATGTGATAAAGTCTATGTCTTTGTTAAGGAGCTTGTCCTTGAAGGAGATGGGTTCCGTTTTTCATAGTATTGCTGAGGAGTTGGGAGTTTGAGACATTAAGAAGCGAAAAGGTTTTGGAGAGAAAGATTAGAACTTGAAATACATCTATAAGTTAGCACTATGAGAACTTAATGTGGCCTTCTTACCTCATCTCTCTGATATGTTCAATTAAACGGGAAATCTGCCATGGTATTCCATCCTAGGTATTCTAGCCTGATTGTTTATTGCATTGATTAGGATTAGAGAGCCAGATTCAATTCGACCTCTTTATATCCATTGTTAATACACCAAATTAAACCTACTAAAATAGCCTTTGCTTCCGCCATATTGATAGTACAAGAGCCAAAGAAAGTTGCGTAAGCCATAATAAAGTCTCTATATAGCAGTCTATTAAAAGATTAAGTATCTAACAAGAGAAATCTAAACATACGAGAGGAAAGACATTCAGTATTTTTTAGCTTGTTATTAAAGACTCGTGAACATGAAGTGCGAATCACTAGTACATGCTGAGTTAACATGCCGAAGTGAATATATACCTGAGCCTTGTATGCATGGCTCGTCACACCATAAAAATTGGCTTTAGCTGAGTTCCCAATTTGGAAGTGTAGGTCCAAAGTCTTTTCTTTCATGTATAGTAAGTTTCTCTAGCTTGTTTGGTTAACCTAATAATATCTTATGTACGATTCGATTTGACCCATTTAATCTATTTTTAAAGATCTATTGAAACCATTACTTTTCAATAAATTAGGGGTAGATGTTGCGGCCAAACGTACACGTAAGTATACGCGATCATCAAGTAATAAAGTGACTAAAAGTCGGATAACGAACCCACGAGGACTTGTGATTAACTATTAACTAAATTAGATAATCCTAATTATCTAAACAAGAATTAAATCCAAAAGTAGTGATGCTAAATTAATTAAACTAAAAATAAAATAACTAATGAACTTTAAACAGCGGAAGAGCAGATTTTTATATTATGAATGTGATGAAAATGATCTAGGATTATGGGCTATCTAACATTCCTATTGTATTGTTCAATTAAACTGACTAACTAATTTATCTAGTTTATTGGTTAACGGGATTAATATTGCTCATAAGAATCTGTCTAGTTCTTACTCGTCTCTTCAAGCTAACCTAACGCATATATGTCTATGCAATTAGAACTAACAAGAACACATTTATAATTCCTGTAAATCAATCAAGCAAGATAATTAGGTATATGTCTATCCTAACCGCGATTCAGTTCCCCAATGCCCAGGTTCAAAAACTTGCTCTACTCAGTTCTATAGAATTCTCACTTTCGAGTTAAACTCTAGATTCGTAGATAGTATCCAATTGGTGATCAAGCAATCAAATAATTAAGCGCAAGATTGAATAAATAAACCAATATGATAAACTAAGAAATCAAAATCAATATTCCAATAACAATAGTCTTGAAAGAACCACAACCCTAAAATGTGAAATTTAGCTCCACATAGACATGGTAGTCAAACATCAAATCATACAAAGAGACATAAAAATTTCTAAGTTTGGTGGAAGAAAAGATGAAACTCGGTCTCCACGGCGGCTCTATGCTCTTCTTTAGTCAAAAGTTCCTCTAAAAAACATTCTCCCTCTCCAAAATAGGTTTATGTTGCCTTTTATATGAGTTGGAAACGTCTTGGGTCAAAATAACCGAGTCCCGGCCAAAATAGGATATGTTCATATTTTTCGTCCAAGGCAGCGTGGGGCGCTGGCCCTGGCGCTCAAGTTTTTAACATCCTGTTTTGAGCGCCACAGGTAGCGTCCCACGTTGTCTGTGGCCCTCAAATTTGCACTTTTGTCTTTTCTTCCTATTTTCGCTCCAATTCGCGCATTTTCGTCCCAAATTACATTCGAATGATTCTTACACTAGAAATACCACAAATTAGCACAAATCATTATATTATACGTTCGAAATCTACGAGACATGAGCACATTGTGAGATAATATATATAAAAATATGTATACTTTAAGCCAAACATCAGTAGATGTTGTGGGAATGCAATCATAAATTAATGGTAAATTTCACTTTACCTCCCTTACAACTTTAGTTTATTCATAATAATTGGCCAGCCGCCATTCTCATTGGCATTGCTTTTTGTGTTTTGGATTCAAGATTATCACATTCTTGAATTTGTAATATCGCGAAAAATTCCCTTCAACAAATGAGCGATTTTTACTTTTTACTTTTTTCGACCAGATTTTGAGTTAAAGGGTTATCGTTCCCAATCACAAGGTGGATGTGATATATACGGAGATAAAATAAAATTAACTTTAAATTATTTAGTTAAATTGATCTACCGTGAATCGTGATATTTCTCTTTGAACTGAGTTTAACAGGAACAATGTGAATCCACCTAGAATGCTAAATCACACAATCGATAAATATTCGACTCATACCGTGGATAAATAAATAATAACACCCACACAAGAGCTTAAGATATTAATTTGATTCATGTAGAGAATAAAATGTCAGAAAGTATTTTCAAGAGAAAAATATTTGTTGTTTCTAAATACTTAAAACCATGTTTTAAGAAAATATATTTAATTGAACCGAGTATTTAAAATTGGGGTTGACTCTTTTATTCTTGAGCTGCAACGTGTTCATTTGAATTAGGAGTGTATTAATGTAAAAGTATAACGATGAGGTCTCAATTGAACTAATAGTTAAATGAAGGGTAAACTTAAACGATTTTGTAATAAAACAATAAAAATAAAATGAACAATATTGCAGAGAAAGAGAGTAATTCTTATTGAATTTTGGAATAATTTACAATGGGGTAAGACTCCTCTATTTATAGGGGGGAAATAACTTAGCTACAAAGTAAAACTATCTAAAAAATAGATATTCACTCTAATTACAATTCTATTTATAACACCCCCTTGAATGTCTACTCAATAAGTAATGTACCTCGTTAAACCTTAACTAAAATAAAACCCAATGGAAAAAAAATCTAGTAAAGGAAAAAAAGTACACATATCTAACAATACGCCTTTTGGTTGTCTCGTTAAAAACCTTGCAAGGAAAACCCAGTGGGACAAAACCATGTAAGGAAAAAAGAGTGCAACGCGTATTAAACTCCCCTTGATGAGAGCATCATTTCACATCCTTGAGCCTTCGCATCCCAATCTTGTGCACTAGCTTCTTGAAGGTTGATATCGGTAGAGATTTTGTGAACAAAACAATCATATTATCACTTGAACGAATTTGTTGCACACATTATCACCATTCTTTTAAAGATCATGCGTGAAAAATAACTTTGATGAAATGTGCTTTGTCATATCTCCATTTATGAATCCTCCCTTCAATTGGGTTATGCATGCTGCATTGTCTTCATACAAAATCGTGGGTAATTTGTCACATTTCAAATCACATTTTTCCCAAATAAGATGTATTATAGACCTCAACGACACACATTCTCGACTTGCTTCATGAATATCAATTATCTTAACATGATTAGATGAAGTATCCACAATTGATTGCTTAGTCGATTGCCAAGATATGACAGTGCCTCCACCGGTAAACACATAACATGTTTGAGATCGAACCTTATATGGGTCAGATAAATACCCAGCATCAGCATAACCAACAAGATCGGGACTGCAATTATTGCCATAAAATAAGCCTATATCGATAGTTTCTTTTAGATACCACAATATGTGTTTGATTTCATTCCAATATCTCCTTGTGGGAGCAGAGCTATACCTTGCTAAGACATTAACTGAAAAAGTTATGTCAAGCCTTGTAGTATTAACAAAATACATTACTCCACCAATTGCACTAAGATATGGTACTACAGGACCAAGTAGCTCTTCATTCTCTTCTTGAGGTCGGAATGGATCCTTGTTCACATCAAGTGATCGAACAACCGTCAGAGTACTTAATGGATGTGCTCCATCCATGTAAAACCGTTTCAATATCTTTTCTATGTAGGTAGATTGATGAACAAAAATTCTATTTGCCAAATGTTTAATTTGCAAACCAAGACATAATTTATCTTTCCGAGATCTTTCATCTCGAATTCCTTCTTTAAATAATCAATTGCCTTTTAGAGTTCTATAAGAGTTCCAATAAGGTTTATGTCATCAACATATACGGCAAGTACAACAAATTACGATGTTATTTTCTTTATAAAAATAAATGGATAAATGACATCATTTATATAACCTTCCTTTAATAAATACTTACTAAGACGATTATACCACATACGTCGTGACTGCTTTAGAACATACAAAGATTTTTGCAATTTGATTGAAAATATTTTTCGGTACTTTGAATTATGTGCATTAGGCATTCTAAATTCCTTAGGAATTTTTATGTATATCTCATTAACAAGTGAGCCATAAAGGTAAGCGGTAACCACATCCATTAAATGTATGTCAAGCTTTTTATGGACAACAAAACTAATGAGATAATGGAACATTATTGTCACGACCCAAACCGATGGGCTGCAACGGGCACCCAATACCTTACTCAACCGAGTACCACCGTAATGTATCTTTCTTATTACATTATCATATACACGTGACATACGGGCCTATTAGGCCAATAAAATCATTTATAAACTCAAAACATAGGCCGACAAGACTGTACAATCTTTCACGTATAAGACATATGTCTACAAGCCTCTAAGATTACATAAATGTCATAAAGGTCGGGACCGAGTCCTGTCATACCAAACAATACACGTCTAAATCATACTAACCAAACACGCAACTCCGAAGCAAATGGAGCGCACCAACATCTTCCGCTGAGCTGATAGCCTACTTGGATGGCTTTCGACTTGTCTATCTAGACCTGCGGGCATGAAACGCAGCGTCCCCAGGCAAAAGGGATGTCAATACGAAATAATGTACTGAGTATGTAAAGCAATGCACTAAAAGCTGAAACTAAAATGATAATATAATAACTGGAAGTCAAAGATAATCTGAAGATATGCTTAGCTGCTAATACTGACTCAACTCTCTCACTATAGTAAGTAAAATAGTTGTCCGACCCTATAAGGATCGGTATATATATATATATATATATATATATTCTGCCGTAGTAGGCTCACTCATAGGAACTCGGCCACAGTAGGCTCGGTATATATCTTACCATATGATTAGAGGTTGCCCATCGGTTATAGCTCGATGGTAATGAAAATACTTTAATTTTGTATATCTAGATTCTCTGCTCTCTTGACTGGAAGAAGGAAATAATCAAATGAATATGAAGTCCCGATAAAGAGAATATTATAACTTACAAAACTAGGAAAATATACGTAACTTGCGAGACTAGCAAAATATACGTAAATTGCGGAATATGAATTTTTCTCTATGCCTCTACTTTACCCATTATTAATGTTTATTGATACCCAATTTTTTCCTACCTATTATTATACTTAAAATATTCTCAAAAGCATGTACATGCATATATAAGTATGCCCAAGAATTTTGATATTTTTTGTAATTTTTAAAGCTTTTTAAAATTATTTTATTATTTGTTTTGGCACTACAAAATCCAATAATTATTCCCAAAACTATCATTTTGGTGAGTAATTTATTTCTATCCTCATATTTATGCCACAATATAATTAAGGTGATTTTCGTACATTTTGTTTTTCAAATTTATTTGGTATTTTAAAAGCTAAATTGCATACAATTGCGATTATAGCCTATCTTACGATTAATAAATATTTTATAACCATAAAATTGGTCCCAACATTTTTAAATTAATAGTTATACATTATGAATCACTTCAGTGCTTTTAATTTGATTTTAAAATCGCTTTTACTATTTTTATAAAATATAAATGGAAAATTGGCTATTTAACATTTAGCCTCATTTTATTACAACCATAGCCTATTCATATTTCAATTTTAACCCTCAATTTATCCAATCCTAACCCTCAATTGGACCAGCCCAATTTTGTTTTAACCTGGCCCCGATCCGTCCCAAACGACCCGCCCGTTTCCTATTATTGATCCAGGCCGTATAAGCCACCCTTACCTTTTTTAACTCCAAACGACTACCCTAATCTAATCTCTCATTTCCCATCTGATAGCCGCCCCTGAATCCTCTTATCTCTCAAACTCTCTCGAAACCCTAGCTTCACTCACCGTCTTCGACCTCTGACTCACCAGAATCTATGGCTTCTCAGGCCATGGATGATATATGCTCATCTCCTACTGCTCCTATGTGCCTGATACTCGAAGGTTCAAGGCTAGACCTCAAAGGTATTCACTCAGACCTCCACCGACTTGAGGTTTTTGGCCATCTCCGGCCTGGCTCCGGCATATCTTAGCCTTTTGAGCTTGTTTCCAGCCTTATCTGACTTAGATCGGACCTTTTCCAAGCTTTTCTCATTCTAGGGTTCATTTGAAACCGTAGCTGTTCGAGGTTTTTCTTCGATTATCTTCAGATCTGTGTGTAGTCATGCTTTATTTTTGAGTTTTTAAAAGATTTCCCCAACTTTTCTTTAAAAATTTTACTTTCAAAGTCACTTCTTTCCGATTTAGGGTTTCTGAAAATGCTTAAGTGTATTTCTGACTCTTCTTTTCCCTTTCTTTGTGTATGTATGTATCTACTATGATCCTATGTTTTTCTTTTACCACTCATGTTCCTCTACTATGTTTCTATGCTACGTGCTTGTATGCTCTTCACGATGTTCTGCTATTTTCTTTCACCATGATCTCGTCTACTGTATTTTTATACTATGTTCATTAAGTGTTCTTACTGTTTCATCTTTTCAAGTTTCCTCTAGAATAGCCTTCTTAAGCATGTTTTCCTCTATTGCTTCTTTTGCTCCTATTATGTTTCGAATTAATTACCTTACTCTGTTTGCTTTAAACTTTCTACTATATTTGCTTGTTCCCTCATTTTGTCTTCTTTGCATCTGATTCAAGCCAAAACCCTAGGATTTTGTGGTTTTTGGGCGAGTTTGGTCTTGTGTGTTTGGACTAGGGTTCTATTTGAGCCCTGGACTCACTCAAACTCGCTTTGGATCCATGTATTGAATTCGAACCCTTTTGTGTATGACTCTGAATTCTTCTATACTAAACTCTTCTGATTAGCATGAGAGTCCCCTTTATATGTGTGTTTTAATCTTTCTTCAAAAAGGTTTTCCAACTTATGTTCGAATCAGAATCCTTTTTTTGGGGTTAATTGATTGTTGTTGATTCTTCTTAAGTAAAGCCTCTCTTTACCTTTTTCTAACTTGGTTCATTCATACAAAATTTTTGACTCATGATTGCTTGCTTGTTAATTGGTTTCCTTTCCTTAATTTTGCACAACAGTGTACTGTCAAAACCCTTCCCTTAGATAACTATTATGTATTTACCCCTTCTTGCACTACTTTGAAAAATGTTTAGTTGACCTCTTTCCTTATTTACTTTACCCGTTTGAAATCAGAATCCCTTAATTAAAGGGAAACCTTGTGTGATTGATTCTCAAACTATTTTTTTACATATTTCTGCTTCTTTTCTGCACTATAAATACATGGCTTCCTTCAACACTACACACACGAGTAAGCACACAAAGAATTCACAACTCTTTTCTAAACTTGTACTCTTGCTTCTTGACTGCACTTTGGCTTTCATAAGGCTATTGTTTCTCTTTACTTGCTTCTTCGAACTGGTATGTCCTAAAATTAATTTCAGTATTATTGTAATGTGTTTATTCATAGTCTTTATATCCATGTATGCTTTCAACTCTCTGCAAAGCTAATTTTGAAGTACCTATATGATTTTGCCTGCTCCTTCTTTGTTTCTTGATGCTAGTATGAACAATTGCTCCCATACCCCATTCCCTTATGTGTGCCTAGTTAGGGTATGGCCTGGCAGCATCCCAATTGCTGTCCAGGGCTGAACCTAACCTTCAACAAGGTCTTAACTCCCCAATTCTAAGGCTGGCAGGCTGGTCAGGGGTGTGCCAACATTCTAATTGCTAGGCATGACCACCAGCCTGCCCTGGCCTCCCCTTAATTCCCTTTTATTGCACTTACTCCTACTCCTAGTCTCTAAGTTCTGCTCTCCCCCTTCTATGAGCCTTGCCTTGGGACCTTGAGTTCCCTTTGAACTTGGACATTTGAGGGCTGGCCTTTCCACACTGCACTATAATCTGATTCTGCAATGATATTTGGGGTGTAAGCATTGCCTGGAACTCTTGAAGTTCCTTGGAACTTTGACACATCCCAAATAAGAGAAAGGCTTTGGAAAATTCGATCCTGGAAGTTGGTTTATCTCATATTATTAGACTCTGAGTCTGGATTAGGCTGATTAAATGTAGATGTAATCACTGATGTATTTTTATTCTTTCCTCTGATTCATTTGGTTTGCAATAAATTTTGTAATAACTACTAGGGTGTATAGTAAAAGGGATGGGATTGAATGCATGCGAATGGGTAAATATCATGTTTTAGTGATATTTACTTTCAAAATTCAACATTTCATGTAGATATCATGTTTTAGGGATATTTACTTTCAAAATTCAGCATCTTATGTATATACCATATTTTAGGAATTGTTACTTTCAAAATTCAGCATCTCATGTAGATACCATGTTTGTAGGACTTACTACTTTCAAACCTCTGCATCTCACATAGATACCATGCTCATAGGTTTTCTGCACGTCGTATAAATACCATGCCCATAAAATTGTCGATGAAACTCTGCATATCATATAGATAATATGCCTATAGGACTTCCTATATTTTGCATATGCATCTGCCACCAGGTAAATCTGCTTATAGGAGTTAAAATAACCAATTGCATATAGATGACCTACCCATAGGATCTCTGCATGACAATAACAACGATAAAATCAGTGACGCCTGGAGAGCATGCCTATAGGAGCTGTCAACTAAATCTGAATCAGCATTCACTCCTAAGTTTAAAGTTAGTGGTAATTTGTTTAACACTCGCAGATCTTACAACCAACAATGCTTTTTTTTTACAATCAGTTTATTCCTCCATTAATAGATATCATGCCTATAGGCCCCGTTTAACACACAGACAAATAGTTAAGTAATTAATCAAATATGTCAGTTTTTCGGCAACTACATCTACGCAGGACTAATTTGGACTCCCTATCAGGGAAATATGTGGTAAATCAATCTATCCTATGCCTTAATTTAATTCAGACCAAATCAGTATATGTAAGACATGCTAAACAATATGTTTCTTAAAATAATGAGGCCTATTTGAGCCCTTAGTTGCTACTAGTTCCCCTTTAACTGCATTATGTGTTTTGACTGTCGCCCTAGATTTTTATCCTTTTAAACTCTGAAAAGCCAAGCTCCCTCCCCTTTAGGATTAGTAGTCTCAACTGCCTCCGGGGCTGATAGGTGGGACGAGTAATAACATGCAGTAGGTGACGATACCATTCCGCGCTTAACACCTTAACAGGGTGGGAAGGGTAGACATGGAGATGATGATCACGCGATAACACCATGTGTACGATTGGCTACCGGTGTTGTGTGGATGATCCATGTGTTTCACAAACCTAGGACCCATTTCCCTTATGTAACTTTATTATTTTATCAATAAAATTCTATATCTCATTTCAGTCACCAAATTCCTCCTTTTTATTGCACTATTCTCTTCTTTTCAAAATTTTTTGTTTATTCATTTCTTTGCTTAAATTTCTGCACTTGGAAACTTTCCTTAAACAAATTATGAGATCACTTAGACCCCAATTTCAACATGTTTGTTATGTACCTATTTTCAACCCTTATGCATGGAATTATTTGTATACTTATTTCCTTTTAAAGTCACAACATAGCATGGCCGGAAACCACACTAGTGGATCTTGGGGGGTGCCTAACAGCTTCCCCCCGAGATAATTTCTAGCCCTTACCCGAACTCTGGTTTTCCAACTCAAAACCCTTGTCCTAATGCACTTAATCATTAGGTGGCGACTCTTCAAATCCAAAACCCAATTCCCAAACGGGAATAGAGTTGTCTTCCCAAATGTTATAAACTCGATTTCGCGAGGAAAATGGGGGCGTCGACAGTATGGCGACTCTGCTGGGGAAGTTTTTTTTAATGCTTTTACCATTTCATGTTATTTGTTACTTTATTGCTTTTTACTGCTTTATTTAATATTTTTATTTGAAACTGACTTGGCCTTTTTTGTTTCTTTTTTCTTGAATGCTTTCTTTTACTGCTTCCCTTCAATACCGTTGTAATTTTTGAGCAATTATTGTAATCATTATGAACGTGAAAATACGTGACAATTTGTTTAATTTTTGTAACCACATCTTCAAAATCATATTCCACTCATGTCAAACAAATACCATAGCAACGCTTATAATGAGTTGTTGCGCTCTTCCGACATTATTACCCCCTAAATTTGGCAAAGGCATATTTGCGGTAAAACCAGTCGATCAGCTGTGCAGTCGACGGTTCCGTGCCTTTCCCTCTTGAGTTGTCCGCTCAAGGGTACCGATCTAATACCCCATAGAAACCTTACTCTATTTAATTATGCATGCATCACTGTCAAACCTAGTCGAGTCAGTTATGTTGTCCACATAACGACTCTTTAAGATAGCCTTGTCCAAAGCCCATTGGCTTTCCTTGGAACCCAAATGGACAACACCATATTCTGTGCATTTATTTGGCGAACTAAATGTCATCATGCTAATTATTGGTTTAAATAGTCGAGTCCGGTGGGGTAAGGGACTAACACTTTGTTTTGCAGAAAATGAGGCACGAAATCCCCAGATTCGGCATGGTAACCAACATTCACCTAAGGTTGCTAAACTGGTGGGAAGACCTTCATTCTAGTGACCGGACTCTCATTCGCAAATATTTGGGGAATTTGCCTTCTCTTTTGGAAATCTAGCCTGACAACAAAATCATAGAGGCTGCGACCTTATTCTGGGACAGTGATAGATCAGTGTTTCTCTTTGGGGATCTTGAAATGACACCTTTGCTCGAAGAAATAGGAGGGTTAGCTGGTATTCCTTGGGAGATTCCGAGTTTGCTCATGCTAGAAAATTGCAAGGGTAGGGGTTTTCTCAAGATGATGGGATTGAAGAAAAATACAGACTTGACCTGCTTGAAGGATTCTTGTATTCCTTTCGACTATCTGTACGAGAGGTACGACCATAACAAGTCCTACCGCACCTACCCAGAAAAATTATCCCTCACATCATTGGGGCATATCCATAAGAGGGTCTTTGTCTTTATGTTCTGCTTTTTGGGAATGATAGTGTTCCCTATGAAGAAGGCTAGGATCCATATCAGACTAGCCATGGTCACCAAGACATTAATGGAAGAGATTGGAGGGCAGCCTTTCAGCATAGTGCCCGTGATTGTTGCTGAGATCTACCGAGCCTTGGAGAACTGTCAACGAGGGGCCAGTCATTTCGAGGGTTGCAACTTACTACTCCAACTCTGGCTTATAGAACATCTTCAAAGGGGTCAGTACCGTCAAACGCTTCCACGAAGGCCGTGGAATGATCATATAGCCTTCCACCATCCCAAGAGAATGAACTATATGCCTAACATGTTTGCTCAACCGGGAGACAATAAAGGATGGGTAGAGTTGTTTGAAAATCTTAAAGAAGACAAGGTGCAATGGATGTTCGAATGGTTCCCTACTAGAGAGTTCATCATCCGCTATCGGGATTCTCCATTACTCATACTCATTGGTTTGAGAGGAACTTATCCCTATGTCCCTCTCCGAGTCATGAGGCAGGTAGGGAGGAAGCAGGTTATACCGAAGGTTGAAAGGATGAGTCATTTCAGGGCCGATTTCCAAGACGATGATAACCCGCACAAATGTCAAGCTCAACACATATGGAATAGCAAAATCATCCTGGAAAAGGTAGCACCTGACAGATACCATGCCGGTTACACCCCATACTATCCAGGTTGGTTAGAAGAAGATCATGTTGGGTTAGGACAGCCCGGGTCTATTCGAGGTCATAGGGTCATCGACGAGAGGGCTGAAATACAGGTTAAATACAACCAACTGCGCAAGAGGATCAGGGAGTGCGAGAGTGAACATCAGGAAATTCAAGAAGCAAATCATAAATTAATCGAGGAATGGAAAGATATGGTTGTCAACGCCAACAAACGAATAGGGTATTTGGAGCAAGGTTTGGTAGAGTTAGAAGGGAAATTCATCCATAGGATCGAGAATTGCCAAAGCATTGAGGGAAATGAAGGAGGACATTTGGCTAGGGCTTATCTGCTGCTGGGCTGCGTGAGCTGGTGAAGCTGTTCGATGGAGCTAAAGATGCCGAGTCTGGGGAAGGTCCTTTTGGGACCAAGTAGTTATGAGTCTTTTTCTTTTCACTTTAAAATGTAATAAGGCCAATGGCCATTAGTGACATTTTACTTTATGCAATTTTAGTGTTGTTTTGGAATTCGTCTTATTTTTATCAATAAAATGAGGTATTTAGCATTATAAGTTCACCAAATTAACTTGTCCCTAGGCCTACCTCGGGCGCAACGAGGCACCCACTTAGGACACGAGTTATATTCTCATACTATGTGTTTAAATATTGCAACATTTTCTCAGAATCCATACTAACTTGTTACCTTTTTACTTTCTGTTTTATTCCCATCCCCAAAAGGTTAGTTCGTGCACTTTGGCATCATCATCCTACTCCACAAGATCTAAGGGTCCTCCACCACCTCCTCCTCCAAGTCCTATGAGAAACAAGAACAAAGCAAAAATGGAAGATTTGAACAACGTCAGGAAGGAGAACTCGGTTGAAAGGGTAGAGGTTCCTCAGGGTATTCAGGAGTCCAAAGAAAGTGCTGCCCAGCTCGAACAGAAGTTACTGAAATTTCACGAAGAACTAGACCTAGTTTGGAACTTGGCAAGCTTGTCATTCTCCCTCACTACCCCAGACGTCAACTTTCCCAATGCTTAAAATCCTATACCTCCACAGAACGTCCCGAAACCACAGAAACAACCCGCTCCCCATCAAAATTACAACATTTGTTACACTTCAAATAACACCCCGCTCCTCATTCCCAAACCGCTAAATTCTCATCCCCACCACACTCCCATATATGTGGAAACCATGCCACAATACACTCAACCCATTTCAAACACACCGGAGTCTGATGACATAGACTCACTCATCAAGAATCTGGCCGTAAAGCTCAAGAAACTGACTAGCCGAGTCCAGGGTGTTGAAAGAAACAAAGGTATTGAGGGGTTGAATTATGAGGATCTTTGCATTCAGCCAGACGTCGAATTTCCCGAGGGGTACAAACCTCCTAAGTTCGAGATGTTTGATGGCTCTGGGATCCTAGATTCTATTTGAGGACATACTATGATAAGCTGGTCAGAGTCGGAAGGGATGAAAAGATTCGCATGAAGCTCTTCATGAGAAGTTTGAAAGGTGATGCGCTATCTTGGTACATTAGCCAAGATCCCAAGAAGTGGACAAGTTGGGTAGGGATGGCGTCCAATTTCATGGACAGGTTCAGATTCAATACAGAAAATGTGCCAGATGTCTTCTACATCCGGAATTTGAAGAAAAAACCTACAGAGACATTCCGCGAGTATGCTACTCGTTGGAGATCAGAGCCTGCTAAGGTGAGGCCGGCCTTGGAAGAAGAACAGATGAACAGTTTTTTCGTCCAATCTCAGGATCTACAATATTATCAGAGGTTGATGCTGATAGAGGGCCAGAAATTCTCTGACATCATCAAGCTAGGAAAAAGGATTGAGGAAGGCATTAAAAGTGGTATGGTTACTAATTTTGAGGCACTGCAGGCTACCAACAAAGCCCTACTGTCTAGTGGCACGTCCAACAAAAGGGACATAAGTGCCGTGATGGTTGCATAGAGAACGAAATCCCCAGTAAAATACCAAGCTTACCCGGTACCCCCTCTCACATATCAACCTATCCCTAATTACTAAGCACCTCGCCATCCTACTAAATACTATCACCTACTTACCAATCTTCTCCATCCCCCATATATCAACCTACCTCACCAAGATATTCCCAACCCGCACCCGTCTACCAAGCCTACAATGCTCAGCCTTCTTACTACTAATCACCTCCCGCCCGCCAAAACTTCCCCAGCCACGCCCTAACTTCGATCGTAGACCTCCCAAGCAATACACTGCCATCGCTAAACCAATCGACCAGCTATATGAAAGACTCAAAGCTGCCGGTAACGTCACCCCAATCCCTATTGTAACCCCAAAAAATCCTTCCCAATAGGTCAATCCAAACAAAACCTGTGCATACCATGCCAGCATGAAAGGGCATACCATTGATGAATGCCGATCTATGAAGGATAAAATCCAGGGTCTAATTGACAACAAAATCATCGCGGAGAAGGAGCCTGCTCCTAATGTTCGCAACAATCCCTTACCTGATCATAAGGGTAGGGGTGTGCACATGATCGAGGTAGAAGATGATTGGGACCCCAAAGGGTCAATTGGATTAACTGCCGAAGGTGACGAACCCAAGAAGCCAACAGTCACACTGAATCCAATTATAGTCAAGATCCATCCCTCTGAAGATGCTGAAGTAAACATGTATGTGCCTCTCGAGCTTGAAACACCGTCATCCGTAAAGACCGCAGACTCAATTGAGGTAGAGTTTGGGTCTCCAAAGGCACCTGTACCATTTGAGGTTGTTGTGTTTCCTCCCAAAACAAGGATGCCCATTCATGTAGCAATGTCAACCACAACACCGTTCCATACACAGGCCATTCCTTGGGATTACACTATTGAGGCAAGAAGGAAGAGGAAAACTAGGTCTGGAGAATTGCAGCACAAAGTGTGACCAGGACCGGCAGAATTTATAATCCGGAGCACTTAGTTGAATCAAGTAAGCAAGCCTCTGGACGGCCTATTGAAACTGGGCCCAATGATCTATGGCAGAAGATACAGACAAAAGAATACTCAGTTGTTGATCAACTAAATAAAATACCAGCGCAGATCTCCATCTTACCTCAGCTGCAAAGCTCCAAGACACATAAGAATGCCCTGATGAAGATACTAATCGAGGCATATGTACCCAGTAACATAACTGGAGGAGAGATAGCAAACATGATAGAGTAGATATTGGAGATTCATAAGATCACTTTCCACGAGGATGAGTTGCCCCAAGAAGGGTTAAGCCACAACAAAGCGTTGCACATCACTGTGCAATGTGAAGCCTATTTCATCACCAGGACTTTGATTGACGGAGGGTCCAGCCTCAATATTTGTCCATTTGTGACTCTCAAAATGTTGGGGAAGATTCTACATGAAATCAAGGATAGGGCTCTCAACGTCAAAGCTTTTGATCGTTCCCAAAGGTCCACTATTGGGGAAATCAGTTTATTTCTGTGTTAATACCTAATTTTTTCCTAAGTATTTTTATACCAAAATATTTCCAAAATAGCATATTGGCACATATATAAGCATACCCAAGAGTTTTGGCATTTTTTTAATGATTTTTAAAATCAACTTATTACCTATTTTTATACAACAAAATCCAATAATTATTCCCAAAATTACATTTTGGTGAACAGTTCATGTTTATTTTCACATTTACACCAAAATATAATTAAGGTAATTTTCGCATATTTTTACAAGTTCATTTGGTATTTTTAAAGCGAAATTGCGTATAGTTGCAATTATGGCCTATCTTGTAACTTATGGCATTTTATGTTTATAAAATTAGTCCCAGTATTTTTAATTAATATTTATATAATATTCATTTACCCAGTACTCTTAATTTATTTTTAAAATTTGTATTACTATTTTATAAAAATATAAAGGGGAAAATTGGCTATTTACGATTTCGCCTCAATTGCATTTCAATTATAGCCAATTTGGCAACCCAATTAACCCAAATTCCGGGCCAAAATTACCCAGCCCAATTTCAAAATTAACCCGACCCCTAACCCATTTGCCCGATCCGCCCAGCTCGCATCTAATCTAGGCCATTGATCTAAATGATCAACGGCCACAATTCATTCTTTCCGTTTTAATTCTACCAACCCACCCTAACCTTAATCACTTCTCACCAAATGCCGCCCTTGAAACCCCTCTTCTCTCTCGATGCTCTCTAATCCCTCATGAACCCTAACTGCCGCCTCTCAATTCTGCCCTAATCCATGGCCTCCCATGGCCATCAGAGATGTATAATGGCCTCCCATGGATCCTGAGTGTTCACTTCCATGATTTCACAGCCAAATCTCGAAGGAAGCTGGTCCAATCGTTGCCTGATTTCAACTCATGACCTTTCTCCGGTCGTCCCTGACATTTCTCCGACCAGCCATGGCCGTTCGAGTCAGATCCTTGGCGCTCATGGTTAGATTGTTAATTTCCAAGGTCTCTCTCACCTTTCTGGGTTCTCCGAAACTCTAATCTTTGGGATTTTATTGATTGTTCTTTTAGATCTGCTTTAGATCTATACTTGCCATTAATATTTAAGTGTGTTCTCGAAAGTTCTTCGACTTTTCTTGCAAAACGACCCTTCGTTAGGGTTTTTCCTTTAAGTTTTCAAAAGATCTCTGATTCTTTAACGTGTTTATGTTTGTGTATGATTTGCTCATGATTTTTCCTCTATCTGTTTCATGCATGTTAAAAACCCTAATTCCTTTTAGTTTATCCGGGTTCTGAAAGTTATTTGCTTAAATATGCATTTGTTCTTTGTTGCTGGTTCTTTCTTCTTTGTTTAATTTGTTTAATTTTGAGTTCTTACCTGGTTACTGTAAAAGAACTAATTTTTCTCTAGAAATTTTCTCATTTTTGTTCCTACTCTAAGACCCTTTACTTGCTTCTATGTCTTCTTCACTATTTGTGGTTACTTGACCTGCTTGACTACTATGCTTCGAGTATTTTCTTACTACTGAACCCTAGCTTACCCTAATGCAACCGTATGTTTGTACTGCTTCATCAACATGTCTAACACTGCATGTTTGTTCACTCCTTGCTATTTATATAATAAAGTGCAGTATCATGTTCCTTTTTTTTAATCTTGATTCCTTTGATCATGTGACTGATTGCAAAAGATTTTCTTACGAGCCCTAATTTTCTACTCATTTATTTAAAAAATTAATTGATTCACTTCCTTTATTGTGATGTTTTACCTTGCTGAATCCTTTCCCAAAATAAGTATATTTCGTACTTAGACTGGATTATCTACTTCATTCTTTTTACTACCCTTTTTATGGCAATAATCAATCTGCCCAAACTAATTTCTTTTCCTTAATTAGGCCTGCTGACCCGTTAAGTAGTGTTTCCCTAATTAAAGGGGAATCACTTGGGTTATTTGATTCTGAATGGTGATTATTTCCATGTTTGAGTTTTAATTTTACTTATTACCTTATTTCTCTACACATTTTCAAAGCTATAAATACCTACTCTCTTATCTTTCAAACATACGAACACAGACAAGCAACCTGAGTTCAAAATCACTCTTACACTTAAAACTCTCTCTCTCTCTCTCTTCTGCTATTTGTGCTGTTGCTAGGCTGTGGACTTTTGATTTCTCTACTTTCTTCTGCACTTTTGTCTCTCTACAGGTATGTCCTAGTTAATTTACATGTCTCAACAACAACATGTTTTCATTCCTGTCTACTTCTATTCATGTTTTCTTTAGTTAACATGTGTTTCTAGCATGCTGTAACATGTCTCCTTTCTTTTATAATTCAATGTTTAATTTACATGTGAATCCTGTTAGTTGTTTGTTATTTATTTGATACTTTATGAATCTCAAACCCTCATATCCCCTTTATATGCTTAAGTTATGGTTCAAAAACATGGCAATGTTTGAAATCATTGTCCATGGATATGAACTGGACCCTTTGGGCCCTAAGCTTTGTCAATTCCCCATCCCCATTCTCTTATTATTGTGTGCTGAGTAACAACCTTGGCCTACCAGTATTTTTGATTATTGTTCAGGCCATGGCTTGACCTCCAGTAGGTCTTTTACTCCCTAAATGCTTGATCAAAAAGTTTGGTCAGGGGTGTGCCGGACTATTTTGTGGCTGGGCATGGCCACCAGCCTTCCTGGGTAGCCTTTATCCCTTCTTTTGCGCTTACACTCATTCTTAGAACTTAAGTTCTGCCCTCCTTATCTGAGCCTTGCCTTGGGACCCTGGAGCTCCCTCTGAACTTGGACACATAAGGGCTAGCCCTTCCATACTGCACAACTCAATTTCTGTTTAATATCTTGGGTGTATGCACTGCCTGGGGTTACCGAAATCCCTTGGATCTCTGAAACACCATAGATGAGAGAAGGCTTGGAAATCTAGATCTCGGAAGTGGCTCAATCTCATATTATTAGACCTAAAGTTTGGATTAGGCTGCTTGTATGTAGCTGAGGATTTCAAATGTATTTTTAATTCCAGTTTAATCCTTTTGGGCTGTAATGGCTTGTATAAACTCAGGGAACTCAGTAAAAAAGGGGGATGGGATTTAATTTTTATGCATCAAGGGTAGAGATCCTGCCTATAGGAGTTTGTTATGATTCCTGCAATTTCACACCTAGAAATCATGTTTATAGGCTAACTTTTAATTCCTGCAAATACGCCTAGAAATCCTGCCTATAGGTTAACTTTTAACTTCTGCAAACTCACATCTAGAAGTTATGCCTATAGGATTCATTCATAATTTCTGCACCTCCGTGCATAGATATCCTGCCTATAGGTCAACTTCTAATTATTCATATAAAATATGGTCTATAAACTACTGCATTCTGCATTTATAAACACCACTAGGCAAACAGTTGGTAGGTTCAATAATAAAGACTGCATATAGATACCATGTTCATAGGACCTTTTGTTAACGTCTAAAAAAAGGGTGTCCAAATCAGTAAACGTATAGAGGTAATATTAACTGTTGTACTCGTAATGCCTTGTTAAAATTGGTAAACCCTTTAGTTTGCATTTTTTTTAATTTTAAAAATCAGCATATAACACGCCTAGCTTTAACCAACACTTAGATGTTCAGTCAGATCGGTTTTAGTCAACTGCATTCGAGTAAGCCTAATGTAGACTTTTCGCCTAAAAATATACGTTAAACCAGTCTGCTCGTCGCTTTATTTAATTAAGACCAAATCAGTACGTGTAAGACATGCTAAACTCTATGACCTTTTGCTGGTTTATGGAGGCATATTTGAGCCCATGTTTTCTTGTTTGTTTCCCTCTATTTGCACTTACGTGTTTTGGTTGACGTCTTAGTATTTTGTCCTTTGAAACCTCTAAAATCCCCAAACCCCTTACCCTTTAGGATTAGTAGTCCATTTTCCTCTGGGACTGATAGGATTCGGACGGGTAATAGCATGCAATAAGTAACAATACCATTCCGCAATTTAATACCTTAACGTGGTGGGAAGGGTAGACATGGAGATGATGATCACACGATAACACTATGCGTACAATTGGGTACCGGTGTTGTGTGGATGATCCATGTGATGTATCAACCTAGGATCCCCCTCCCTCTTTATTAGTTGTTATGTTTAGGTTTTTTCAAAAGCTGTCCAATTTTAAAACTTCCGCTTCTTTTCATTTCTTTTAAATCACTTGCCTCAATTATTTGACCCCTTCCCTTTACTTGTGTATCTCTTCTTTAATCACAAACCGCTTCCTTCCAAATTTCAGCTCTTTTAAATCCTTTTTGTGCTTTCTTATTTATAACTGTTATGTGAAAGATTCTCGTATTTGCAATGCTTGCTTGTCTACTTGTTTGCTTGCATTTAAAGTCACAGTTGTAGCATGGCCGGGAACCACACTAGTAGATCTTGAGGGGTGCCTAACACCTTCCCCTCGAGATAATTTCTAGCCCTTACCCAAACTCTGGTTTTCATCTCAAATTCATTCTTAAAGTGTCCTAATGCACTATAATCATTAGGTGGCGAATCTCCAAATCCAATAAAAAAACCCAATTCCCAAACGGGAATAGAGTTGTCCTGCCAAATGTCGTAAACCCGATTTCGCGAGAAAAAAGGTGACGTCGACAACATGGCGACTCTGCTGGGGAATTCTTTAGGCTTTTACCATTGCATGCTATATGTGACTTTATTGCTTTCTTTTACTGCTTTTGTTTAATGCCTTTAATTGAAACTGACTTGTTTCTTTTGTTTCTTTTTCTTTAATTTACCGCTTTCCCAGAAATGTTGTTGTAATTTTGAGCAATCATTGTAAACTTTATTGTATGAACGTGAAAATACATGTCAATTTGTTTCATTCTTGTAAACTGCATCTTCAACATCATATTCCACTCGTGCCAAACAAATACTATAGTAACGCTTATAATGAGTAGTTGCGCGCTTCCAATACTATCACCCCCCCTAAAATTTGGCAAAGGCATATTTGTAGTAAAACCAGTCGATCAGCGGTGCAGTCGACGGTTCCGTGCCTTTCCCTCTTGAGTTGTCCGCTCAAAGGTACCTGTCTAATACCTCAATTGAAACCCCACTCCGTTTAAACTGTACATGCATCATGGTCAAACCTAGCCGAGTCAGTTATGTTGTCCACATAATGACTCATTGAGATAGCCTTGTCCAAAGTACCCTGGTTTTCCTTGAAACCCAATTGGACGCCTCCATATTTTGTGCATTTATTTGGATAACTTAAGTGCTTGCTATGATAATTATTGGTCTAAACAGTCGAATTCGGTCGGGGTAAGGGTCTAACGCTTTGTTTTGCAGAAAATGAGGCACGAAGTCCTCAGATTTGGCATGGTAACCAACATTCATCCAAGGCTACTGAATTGGTAGAAAGACCTCCATTCTAGTGATCAGACACTCGTCCGCAAGTACTTAGGGAATTTGCCTTCTCTTCTAAAGATTCAGCCTAACAACAGAATCATAGAGGCCGCGACATTATTCTGGGATAGTGACAAATCCATGTTCCACTTCGGGGACCTTGAAATGACTCCTTTGCTTGAAGAAATAGGAGGTTTAGCTTGTATTCCTTGGGAGACTCCGGGTCTGCTTAAGGCAGAGAATCGCAAAGGAAGGGGTTTCCTTAAGATGATGAACCCAGACTTAACATGTTTGAAAGACTCTTACATCCCATTTGACTATCTATACGAAAGGTACGGCCATAGCAAATCATACTGTACCTATTCAGACGAGTTCGCAATCACCTCATTGGGACATGTCCATAGAAGGGTCTTCGTTTTTATGTTCTGCTTTTTGAAAATGATGGTGTTCCCTATGAAGAAGGCTAGGATCCATACCAGACTGGCCATGGTAACCAAGACTTTGATGGAAGGGATTAGGGGACAAACTTTCAGCATAGTGCCCATGATCGTCGCCGAGATATACCGTGCCTTGAATAACTGTCAACAACAGGGCAGTCATTTTGAGGGTTGCAACCTGTTACTTCAGCTATGGCTCATGGAAAACCTCTAAAAAGGGGAATACCGACAAGAGATCCTACGCAGAGATTGGAATGACCACATCGCCTTCCACCAGCCAAGGCGTATGAATTATATGCCCAAAATGTTAGCTCAACCAGAGGACGCCAGAGGATGGGTAGAATTGTTTGAAAATCTGAAAGAAGACCAGGTACAATGGATGTTCGAGTGGTTCCCCACGGATGAGTTCATTGTTCGATCCCGAGACACACCATTTCTTATACTAATTGGTCTTATAGGAACTTATCCCTACGTTCCTCTCCGAGCCATGAGGCAGGCTGGAAGAAAGCAAATCATACAAAGGGTCGACAAAATGAGCCACTTTAGGGCTGATTTCCAGGACGATGATAACCCTCATAGGTGCCAAGCTCAGCATTTGTGGCATTGCAAACTCGTTTTGAGGAAAGAATCTATTGAACCAGACAGGTATTATGCCAGTTGTGTGCCATGCTATTCGGGGTGGTTAGAAGACGATGGCATGGGTCAGCCAGGATTCGTTCGAAGTCACAGAATTATCAACGAGCACGCTGAAGCACGGGTTAAGTATAATCAACTGCGCAAGAGAATTCAAGAGTGTGAAAATGAGCACCGAGAAATACAAGAAGCCCATCAGAAGCTGATTAAGGAGTGGAAATATATGGCTGTCAGCGCTAACAAGCGACTAGGGTATTTGGAGCGGGGTCTAGTAGAGCTGGAAGGGAAGTTCATCAAAAGAATTGAAGATTGTCAAAACGCTGAAGGAAATGCAGGCGGACATCTGGCTCGAGCTTATTTGCTGCTAGGACTGTGCGAGCTGGTGAAGCTGTTCGAGGGAGATGAAGATGCCAAATCTGGGGAAGGTCCTTCTGGGACCAAGTGGTTAGGAGTCTTTTATTTTGCTTTAATGATGTAATAAGGCCAATGGCCACTAGTGACATTTTTAATTCCCATTGTTTAGAGTCATTTTGGATTCGTCTTGTTTTTATCAATAAAATGAGGCATTTAATATTATAAGTCCTCCAAAACTATATGTCGCTAGGCCTACCTCGGGCACAACGAGGCATCAAAATTAGGACGCAATTTACATTTTTTCGCACAACGTGTTTAAATACTACAATATTTTTTCCTCATAACCCTTACTAACTTGTTACCTTGTTTTATTTTTTTATTTCCCTCCCCAAAAGGTTAGTTCGTGCACTCTGGCATGATCACCTTAAGCAGAAGGGCATATCTCAATAACTGGATTATCAGAACCACCAGAGCCCGAAAAGCTTCGGGGTAGCAAGGCTGAACAAAGCACCATGCATCACCTTTTACTTTTTGCTAGTTCATTTTCTTTCCGCATTTTAATTTCGAAATAAGAGCTACAATGTTCAAATCACTTATGAAATTTATCAAAGCATTTCAGTTTCTTATAAATCTCGCTCTTATTACTTTTCATCGTTTACTTTATTTACACAGCATTACTATTACTTACCTTGATGATGAACCAACGATTGTGACTTACATTGAAACAACGCAACAAAAGGACATAGACTCGGACGAAGATGAGATACCTGAAGAGGTCGTCAGAGAAGTTGAGAATTTTGAGAATAGACCTAAGTCTAACCTGGAAGAAATTTAGGTCATTAATTTGGGAGATACATAAAATGTCAAAGAAACTCGTATTAGTGTTCACCTGTCGCCATCAGAAAAGGATGGATATACGGAATTTCTAAAGGAATATGAGGACATATTCACCTGGTCGTATGATGATATGACTGGTCTCAACACGACCATTGTAGCTCATAAATTGCCAACAGATCCAACCTGTCCGCCGGTAAAACAGAAGCTCAGGAAATTCAAACCCGACATGAGTTTGAAAATCAAAAAAGAGGTTACTAAGCAAGTCAAAGCCAAGGTTCTCAGGGTGGTGGAGTATCCGACATGGTTAGCCAACATCGTGCCAGTACCAAAGAAGGATGGGAAGGTTAGAATCTGTGTCGACTACCGGGATCTTAATCGGGCCAGTCCCAAAGACGACTTCCCCTTGCCAAACATACACTTTCTTATCAACAACTGTGCCAAGCATGAGTTGTAGTCTTTTGTCGATTGTTTCCCCGGATACCATCAGATATGGATGGATGAGGAAGATGCAGAGAAAACGGCTTTCATCACGCCATGGGGGATGTATTGTTACCAAATGATGCCGTTTGGGTTAAAGAATGTTGGTGTCACCTATATGAGACCCATGACTACTATCTTTCACGACATGATACACAAGGAGATTGAGGTATATGTGGACAACATTATCGTCAAATCCAAGAAAGCCACTAATCATAAGGAAGATCTGAGAAAGTTCTTCAACAGACCAAGTGTGCATTCAGGGTTCCTGCTGGAAAATTACTGGGTTTCATTGTGAGTCATCAAGGAATAGAATTGGACCCATCAAAAGTCAAAGCCATTCAAGAGCTGCCAGCGCCAAAGAACAAGAAGGACGTGATGAGTTTCTTGGGAAGACTCAACTATATCAGCCGATTTATAGCTCAGTCCATGGTTATTTGTAAACCCATCTTTAAAATGCTGAAGAAAGACGCTGCTACTAAATGTACCGACGATTTTCAGAAAACCTTCAACAGAATCAAAGAATACCTGTCAACGCCACCAATCTTGGTTCCGTCTGAGCCAGGGAGGCCTCTATTTCTTTATTTCAAGGTTTTGGATGGAGCATTTGGTTGTGTTCTGGGACAGCATGATGAAACAGGGAGGAAGCAGCAAGCCATCTGCTATCTCTGTAAAAAGTTCACCCCGTACGAGGCCCAGTACTCTTTATTAGAGCGCACCTGTTGTGCTCTGACTTGGGTAGCTCAGAAATTGAGGCATTATTTCTGTGCCTACACTACTTATCTCATATCCAGGATGGACCTGCTGAAGTATATCTTCCAGAAGCCCATGCCCAATGGCAAGCTCGCCAAGTGGCAAATCTTGCTGAGAGAATTCGACCTTGTTTACGTGACTCAGAAAGCAATCAAGGGTCAAGCCATAACAGATCACCTTGTCGAGAATCCTATTAGCGGAGAATACGAACCCCTGAAAACGTATTTTCCTGATGAAGAGGTGTCCTTTATAGGAGAAGATATTGCAGAATCTTATGATGGCTGGAGGTTATTTTTCAACGGAGCTGCAAACTTCAAAGGAGTCGGCATAGGAGCAGTCCTAGTATCAGAAATCGGCCAGCATTACCCGATATCTGCCAAGCTCAGATTCCCCTGCACAAACAATATGGCCGAATATGAAGCTTGCATCCTAGGCCTCAAGATGGCCATTGACATGAACATTCAGGAATTGCTAGTAATCGGGGATTCAGACTTGCTCATACATCAAGTTCGAGAAGAGTGTGCAACCAAGAACTCTAAGATACTCCCCTACTTGCATCACATACAGGAGTTAAGGAAAAGATTCACAAAGACAGAATTTCAGCATGTCCCCAGGGTGCAGAATGAGTTCGCTGACGCATTGGCTACTTTGTCATCCATGATCCAACATCCAGATATAAATTTCATTGGTCCCATCCCAGTAAAGATTTATGATCAGCCGGCTTATTTTGCTCACATTGAGGAAGAAGCGAACGGAAAACCATGGTTCCACGACATCAAATATTACTTGACAACAGGAGAATATCCAGAACTTGCCAACGTTACTCAGAAGTGCACACTTTGGAGGTTATCCAAAAACTTATTTCACAGCGGGGGAATCCTATATAGGAGGACTCCCGATTTGGGTTTACTAAGGTGTATCAAAGCGAAAGAAGCATCCAGACTATTGGACGAAGTGCACGCAGGTACTTGCAGGCCGCACATGAATGGTTTTGTCTTAGTAAAAAAGATACTCCGAGTAGGGTATTTTTGGATGACTATGGAAACAGACTGCATCCAGTATGTTCGCAAATGCCATCATTTTCAGATACATACATATATGATAAACGTGCCCCTAAACGAGCTCACTGCAACAAGCTCACCATGGCCATTCGCCGCCTGGGGAATGGATGTCATTGGACCTATTGAGCCTGCCGCATCAAACAGGCATAGGTTCATCCTAGTGGCAACTGATTATTTTACTAAATGGGTTGAAGCAGCATCGTATAGGGCAGTGACCAAGAAAGTCATGATAGATTTCGTCCGTGACCATATTGTTTGCCGATTCGGAATTCCGGAATCAATCATCACTGATAATGGTTCCAATCTCAATAACGATTTGATGAAAGCAATGTGTGAGGCATTCAGGATCAAACACAAGAATTCTATAGCTTACAGGCCTCAGATGAATGGAGCTGTAGAAGCAGCCAACAAGAATATCAAGAAGATACTAAGGAAGATGGTCGAAAGTCACAAACAATGTCATGAGAAGTTATCTTTCGCCTTACTGTGATACCACACCACGGTCCGCACATCGAGCGGAGCAACTCCCTACATGCTAGTTTATGCTACAGAGGCGGTCATCCCCGCCGAGGTAGAAATTCCTTCCTTGAGGATCATACAATAAGCATAGTTGGACGACGCAGAATGGGTAAAAGGTCACTACGAGCAGTTAGCCCTTATAGATTGAAAAAGGATGAATGCAGTTTGCCACGGTCAGTTGTATCAGAACAGAATATCCAGAGCCTTCAACAAAAGAGTTAAGCCAAGGAAGTTTACACAGAGGCAGCTGGTGTTGAAAAAGATATTCCCACATCAAGATGAGGCCAAGGGGAAATTCTCTCCCAACTGGCAAGGTCTGTACATGGTTCACCGGGTTCTAACTGGAGGAGCCCTTATTATTGCAGAAATAGACGGAGAAGTTTGGCCAAAGCCGATCAACTCAGATGCAGTGAAACGATACTATGTGTAGCTATTTATGATTTCATTTATTATGTAATTTGAACTACGCCTGACCTGATTCCCGTTTAAGAGGGGATACGTAGGCAGCCCTATGGGTTCGGTCATAATTTAATAAAAATTCCATTTTCCCCCTACTATTGGAACCGGGGCAGAATTTTGAGAAGGACCCTCAAAATTTCGAAGTTAGTTTTCAGCCACTCATCACCAGGAATGCAACCTCAATAAACTGGGGCAGAATTTTGAGGAGGACCCTCAAAATTCCGAAGTTGATTTTTCAGTCGTCCATTGCAGCCGTCAGAAGTGCCAGCCCAATATACTGGGGAAAAATTTTGAGGACCCTCAAAATTCAGGAGCAAGAGAGGTTGCAATGTCTTGAACCACGTTGCAGTCGTTGGTTCATCTAAAGAAAACTATTTTCTACTTATGTTATATTTACTAAATCATGCATAACTATTGTTCGAATTGTTGTTGTTTAGCGACGCTACACCAATGATACACATTGCCAGAAGCCAGGGGAAAACGATCTAACCTTTCCCCCTTAGAAAACTCATGATTTTTCTTTGGATGCAAGCACTCGACTTACAATATCGTCAGGTATATTTATGTAAGCATACTTTCTAAAGAATGCAACTTCTCAAAATCATCACTTGTTCGTAATTGTTATCCACACACAACCTCCCCAGCAGTCATGATATCGTAATCAGCTATCAGCTAAGAAATCTCGCTACTATCCATTCTTTAATTTTCTTGCATTGCATAAGGCTACCTTTCTGCCTTTCGAGACTAAGCACTGTCTCCATCTGCATTATCTGCATTGCATAAGGTTACCTTTCTGCCTTTTTAGACTAAGCACTATCTCCATCTGCATTATCTGTATTGCATAAGGCTACTTTCTGCCTTTCGAGACTAAGTACTGTCTCCATCCTGCATTTTCTTGCATTGCATAAGGCTACCTTTCTGCCTTCCGAGGTTAAGCTCTACCTCCACCTGCATGGCTGAAATACCGCCACCTTTATTTGCATCGGCTGAAATATCGCCACTTTATCTCTCTTGCATGGCTGAAATACCGCCACCTTTATTTGCATCGGCTGAAATATCGCCACTTTATCTCTCTTGCATGGCTGAAATATCACCACCTTTTACTTACATCTTGCAATCGGCTGAAATATCGCCAAACTTTATTTAAATTATACATCTGTTGAAAGATCGCCAATTCATATTTAAATCTCCCTCATCATCTATACCTATACTTTCTGTCGACTGGAATATTACCATTTTACTTTTACGTCGACTAAAACATCACCGCTTTATTTAAAGTTCTGTCGGCTGAAATATCACTATTTAAATTTTTGCATCGGCTGAAACATCGCCTGTTTTATTTTTCTATCGACTGAAATATCGCCATTTACATTTTTTGCATCAGCTGAAACATCGCTGCTTTATTTAAATCTCTGTCGGCTGAAATATCGCCATTTACACTTTTGCATCGGCTGAGACATTGCCAAATCTTGCATTTCATGGGCTGAAATATCGCCAAATTATCCGTGGGCGTCATTGTTCGGAGGCATCATCTTCATAGCCCGAGAACACCATGCCATGGCCCGAGGACCCACTTTATATCCTGCACATCATTATTCGAAGGCATCATGGTTTGGAGGCACCGTTATCATAGCCCGAGAACATCATTTCATAGCATGCGAATCCTTTAACTTTGCGCTTCATGGCCCAGGACATCATGGTCTGAGGACGTAATCCTAACCGTCCAAGGATAGCATTCATGGTCCAATGGGAACTTGCATCATATTTAAGTTTATGCACAATATACGCCCGTATTGCTTACAAGCAGGTACACCGGCTAGCAATGACCGTCTCAGTAGGAGCGATCCCGTTCCAGTCCTCACCGCCGATCCAGTTTCAAATGCCTCTTGCCCCCTAAACATCGTGCCCATCTCTTTCAAATCGCCATCGGCATGTTCCGTCAATGGTTCCTGAACTACATACGACCTGATTCCTTTAAAACCAAAGATATGTAGGTAGCTCAAAAACTGGAGCTCGGTCAAATTCTTTTCAAACCGCTGCTTTCGGTCAAAATTGGCCATCATATCTTTACCCGACAACTCTTTCATCCTTCCCGGGTAAAGAGGGCCAGCTGTTGATACCCAACTTTTCCCAAAGTATTTTTATACCCAAATATTTCCAAAATAGCATATTGGTGCATATATAAGCACACCCAAGAGTTTTGGCATTTTTTTTAATGATTTATAAAATCAACTTATTACCTATTTTTATACAACAAAATCCAATAATTATTCCTAAAATTATCATTTTGGTGAACAGTTCATGTTTATTTTAACATTTACACCAAAATATAATTAAGGTAATTTTCGCATATTCTTACAAGTTCATTTGGTATTTTTAAAGCTAAATTGCATATAATTGTAATTATGGTCTATCTTGTAGCTTATGGCATTTTATGTTTATAAAATTAGTCCCAGTATTTTTAAATTAATATTTATATAATATTCATCTACCTAGTACTCTTAATTTATTTTTAAAATATGTATTACTATTATATAAAAATATAAAGGTGAAAATTGGCTATTTACGATTTGGCCTCAATTGCATTTCAATTATAGCCAATTTGGCAACCCCAATTAACCCAAATTTCGGCCCAAAAATACCCAGCCCAATTTCAAAATTAACCTGACCCCTAACCCATTTGCCCGATCCGCTCGGCTCCCATATAATCTAGGCCGTTGATCTAAATGATCAACGGCCACAATTGATTCTTTCTTTTTTAATTCTACCAACCCACCCTAACCCTAATCACTTCTCACCAAATGCTAGCCTTGAAATCCTTCTTCTCTCTCGATGCTCTCTAATCCCTCATAACCCTAGCTGCCACCTCTCAATTCAGCCCTAATCCATGGCCTCCCATGGCCATCGAAGATGTATAATGGCCTCTCATGGCTCCTGAGTGTTCGCTTCCATGATTTCACGACCAAATCTCGAAGGAAGCTGGTCCAATCGTTGCTTGATTTCCACTCATGACCTTTCTCCGGTCATCCCTGACTTTTCTCCGGCCAGCCATGGCCGTTCGAGTCAGATCCTTGGCGCTCCTGGTAAGATCGTTAATTTTCAAGGCCTCTCTCACCTTTCTGGGTTCTCCAAAACCCTAATCTTTGGGACTTTATTGATTTTTCTTTTAGATCTACTTTAGATCTATACTTGCCATGAATGTTTAAGTATGTTCTCGAAAGTTCTTCGACTTTTCTTGCAAAACGACCCTTCGTTAGGGTTTTTCCCTTAAGTTTTAAAAAGATCTCTGATTCTTTAACGTGTTTATGTTTGGCTATGATTTGCTCATGATTTTTCCTCTATCTGTTTCATGCATGTTAAAAATCCTAATTCATTTTAGTTTATCCGGGTTCTGAAAGTTGTTTGCTTAAATGTGCATTTACTTTGTTGCTGGTTCTTTCTTCTTCGTTTAATTTGTTTAATTTTGAGTTCTTACCTGGTTACTGTTAAAGCCCTAACTTTTCTCTAGAAAATTTCTTATTTTTGTTCCTACTCTGAGACCCTTTACTTGCTTCTATGTCTTCTTCAATGTTTGTGGTTACTTGACCTGCTTGACTACTATGCTTCGAGTATTTTCATACTACTGAACCCTAGCTTACCCTAATGCTACCATATGTTTGTACTACTTCATCAACATGTCTAAAACTGCATGTTTGTTCACTCCTTGCTATTTATATAATAAAGTGCAGTATCATGTTCCTTTCTTGTTTTGATCTTGATTCCTTTGATCCTATGACTGATTGCAAAAGATTTTCTTATGAGCCCTAATTTTTTACTCATTCGTTTAAAAATTAATTGATTCACTTCCTTTATTGTGATGTTTTACCTTGCTGAATCCTTTCCCAAAATAAGTATATTTCGTACTTAGACTGGATTATCTACTTCATGCTTTTACTACGCTTTTTATGGCAATAATCAATCTGCCCCAAACTGATTTCTTTTCCTTAATTAGGCCTGCTGACCCATTAAGCAGTGTTTCCCTAATTAAAGGGGAATCACTTGGGTTATTTGATTCTGAATGGTGATTATTTCCATGTTTGAGTTTTAATTTTACTTATTACCTTATTTATCTACACATTTTCAAAGCTATAAATACCTACTCTCTTCTCTTTCAAACATACGAACACAGACGAACAATCTGAGTTCAAAATCACTCTTACACATAAAACTCTCTCTCTCTCTCTCTCTCTCTCTCTCTCTCTCTCTCTCTTTTTGCTACTTGTGTTGTTGCTAGGCTGTGGACTTTTGTTTGCTCTACTTTCTTCTGCACTTTTGTCTCTCTAGTGGTATGTCCTAGTTAATTTACAAGTCTCAACAACAACATGTTTTCATTCCTGTCTACTTCTGTTCATGTTTTCTTTAGTTAACGTGTTTCTAGCATGCTGTAACATGTCCCTTTCCCTTATAATTCAATGTTTAATTTACATGTGCATCCTGTCAGTTGTTTGTTATTTATTTGATACTTTATGAATTCCAAACCCTCATATCCCCTTTATATGCTTAAGTTATGGTTCAGAAACATGGCAATATCTGAAATCATTGTCCATGGATATGAACTGGACCCTTTGGGCCCTAAGCTTTGTCAATTCCCCATCCCTATTCCCTTATTGTGTGTGTGCTGAGTAACAGCCTTGGCCTACCAGTATTTTTGATTATTGTTCAGGCCATGGCTTGACCTCCAGTAGGTCTTTTACTCCCTAAATGCTTGATCAAAAAGTTTGGTCAGGGGTGTGCCGGACTATTTTGTGGCTGGGCATGGCCACCAGCCTTCCTGGGTAGCCTTTATCCCTTCTTTTGCGCTTACACTCATTCTTAGAACTTAAGTTCTGCCCTCCTTATCTGAGCCTTGCCTTGGGACCCTGGAGCTCCCTCTGAACTTGGACACATAAGGGCTAGCCCTTCCATACTGCACAACTCAATTTCTGTATAATATCTTAGGTGTATGCACTATCTGGGGTTCCTAAAATCCCTTGGATCTCTGAAACAACCTAGATGAGAGAAGGCTTGGAAATCTGGATCTCGGAAGTGGCTCAATTTCATATTATTAGGCCTCAAGTTTGGATTAGGCTGCTTGTATGTAGTTGAGGATTTCTAATATATTTTTAATTCTAGTTTATTCCTTTTGGGCTGTAATGACTTTTATAAACTTGGGGAAATTAGTAAAAAAGGGGATGGGATTTAATTTTTACGCATCAAGGGTAGAGATCCTGCCTATAGGAGTTTGTTATGATTCCTGCAATTTCACACCTAGAAATCATGTTTATAGGCTAACTTTTAATTCCTGCAAATACGCCTAGACATCCTGCCTAGAGGTTAACTTTTAACTTCTGCAAACTCACATCTAGAAGTCATGCCTATAGGATTCATTCATAATTTCTGCACCTCCGCGCATAGATATCCTGCCTATAGGTCAACTTCTAGTTATTCATATAAAATATGGTCTACAAACTACTGCATTCTATATTTATAAACACCACTAGGCAAACAGTTGGTAGGTTCAATAATTAAGACTGCATATAGATACCATGTTCATAGGACCTTTTGTTAACGTCTAAAAAAAAGGGTGTCCAAATCAGTAAGCGTATAGAAAGCATGCCTATAGGAAATCTCGAATCTGAATAGAGGTAATATTAACTATTGAACTCGTAATGCCCTGTTAAAATTGGTAAACCCTTTAGTTTGCATCTTTTTTTCTTTTTTTAAAAAAAATTAGCATATAATACGCCTAGCTTTAACCAACACTTAGATGCTTAATCAGATCGGTTTTAGTCAACTGCATTCGAGTAAGCCTAATGTAGAATTTTCGCCTAAAAATATGCGTTGAACCAGTTCGCTCGTCGCTTTATTTAATTAAGACCAAATCAGTACGTGTAAGACATGCTAAACTCTATGACCTTTTGCTGGTTTATGGCGGCATATTTGAGCCCATGTTTGCTTGTTTGTTTCCCTCTATTTGCACTTACCTGTTTTGGTTAACGCCTTAGCATTTTGTCCTTTGAAACCTCTAAAAGCCCCAAACCCCTTTCCCTTTACGATTAGTAGTCCATTTGCCTCCAGGATTGATAGGATTGGAACGAGTAATAGCGTGCAATAAGTAATGATACCATTTCGCACTTTAATACCTTAACGAGGTGGGAAGTGTAGACATGGAGATGATGATCACACGATAACACTATGCGTACAATTGGGTACCGGTGTTGTGTGGATGATCAATGTGATATATTAACCTAGGACCCCCCTCCCGCTTTATTAGTTGTTATTTTTAGGTTTTTTCAAAAGCTGTCCAATTTTAAAACTTCCGCTTCTTTTCATTTCTTTTAAATCACTTGCCTCAATTATTTGACCCCTTCCCTTTACTTGTGTATCTCTTCTTTAATCACAAACCGCTTCCTTCCAAATTTCAGCTCTTTTAAATCCTTTTTGTGCTTTCTTATTTGTAACTATTATGTGAAAGATTCTCATATTTGCAATGCTTGCTTGTCTACTTGTTTGTTTGCATTTAAAGTCACAATTGTAGCATGGCCGGGAACCACACTAGTGGATCTTGAGGGGTGCCTAACACCTTCCCCTCGAGATAATTTCTAGCCCTTACCCAAACTCTGGTTTTCATCACAAATTTTTTCTTAAAGTGTCCTAATGCACAATAATCATTAATTGGCGACTCTCCAAATCCAAAAAAACCCAATTAACAAACGGGAATAGAGTTGTCCTCCCAAATGTCGTAAATCCTATTTCGCGAGAAAAAGGGGGCGTCAACAGTCTGCAAATGGGACCAACGTGGTTCGACATTGATTTTCAAGTGATAGACATCCCAGCATCTTACAACTTACTACTAGGATGGCCGTGGATCCACACCGCTGGAGCTATAGCATCAACCCTGCACCAGGTAGTGAAGTTGAAGTGGAATCACCAAGAGGTGATCATTCATGGCGACGGTAGTAACCCCATATACAGTCGCCAGACTATCACAATGATTGGAGGAAGAAGGAAGTTAGGTGGAGAAACTTTCCATCACATCGAGCGAGTTAACGCTATGGACAAGGATAAGTGGTGGGATAACAAAATCGAAAGTATACTGATTTGGAGCGGGTATGAACCTAGCAAAGGGCTCGGCAAGACCCTCCAGGGAATTACTAAGCCTATCAAATTGAAGAAGCATGGCACCACCTTCGGGTTAGGGTATGGATATACTTGGGAAGAATTCCAGAATTGGTCGCCACCATGGCGCGGCCCCTACTATCCGCTGGAGCACCCGATACCCCGCCCGGAACAGACTTTCCAGCCGGTAGACATCTTATATAGGTCAGAGGAAGAAGAAACATTGGTAGCGATGAAGAATCTGTTCTTGGAAGAAGACGATATGGACTGCCATGTCATTTTTGAGGAGGAAGGAGATGAAGGCCCTTCCATACAAGCTGTGAGGCGAGAAGCGCGTCTCAACAACTGGTCCATCAGAACCACCAAGCCTCGGAAAGCTTCGCGGTGGCAATGCTAAACAAAGCACTATGCGTTATCTTTTACTCTTTCGCTAGTTGATTTCCTTTCCGTATTTTCTTTAAATTTTGAAAAGAGCTCCGATGTTCAAAACAATTATGGAATTTATCAAAGTATTTCAGTTTCTTATAAATCTCACTCTTATTATTTTTCTCTATTATTTACTTTATTTACACAGCATTACTATTACTTATCTTGATAAACCGACAAATGTGACATGCAACGAGATAACGCAACAAATGTATATAGACTCACAAGAGGATGATATACCAGAAGAGGTCGTTAAAGAGGTTGAGGACTTTGAGAATAGGCCTAAGTCTAACCTGGACGAATCTGAGGTCGTCAACTTGGGGGATACAGAGAATTTCAAAGAAACGCGCATCAGTGTTCACCTGTCACCGTCAGAAAAGGAAGAGTACACTGAGTTCTTAAAATAATATGAGGACATATTTGCCTGGTCGTATGATGATATGACCGGTCTCAGTACATCTATTGTAGCTCACAAACTGCCAATAGATCCACCATGTCTGCCGGTAAAGAAAAAGCTCAGAAAGTTCAAGCCAGACATGAGTTTGAAAATCAAGGAGGAAGTTACCAAACAAGTCAAAGCCACGGTCCTCAGGGTAGTGGAATATCCAACATGGTTGGCCAACATTCTGCCAGTGCCCAAAGAAGGATGGGAAGGTCAGAGTATGTGTCGACTACCGGGACCTTAACCGGGCCAGTCCGAAAGACGACTTCCCCTTGCCGAACATACACATCCTGATTGACAATTGCGCCAAGCACGAGCTGCAGTCATTCGTCGATTGTTTTGCTGGGTACCATCAGATATGGATAGACGAAGAATATGCAGAGAAAACAGCTTTCATTACGCCGTGGGGAATGTATTGTTACAAGATGATGCCGTTTGGATTAAAGAATGCTGGGGCCACGTACATGAGGGCCATGAATACTATCTTCCATTACATGATATACAAAGAGATCGAGGTGTATGTAGATGATGTCATCATCAAATCCAAGAAAGCCATTGACCACATGGAAGATTTGAGGAAGTTCTTCAACAGACTGAGTAGGTACAATCTAAAACTGAATCCCGCCCAGTGTGCGTTTAGGGTTCCCATCGAAAAACTGGTTGGGTTCATCGTAATTCTCCGAGGAATAGAACTGGATCCGTCAAAGGTTAAAGCCATTCAAGAATCGCCATCGCCAAAGAACAAGGAAGAGGTTATGAGTTTCTTGGGGAGACTCAACTACATCAGCCAGTTCATAGCCCAGTCTGCTGTTATTTGTGAGCCAATCTTTAAGATGTTGAAGAAAGATTCCACCACTAAATGGACTGTTGATATTCAGAAAGCCTTCGACAGAATCAAGGAATACTTATCAACCCCGCCAGTTCTGGTTCCGCCCGAACCGGGTGGACCGCTATTGCTCTACCTTGCAGTACTGGATGGGGCATTCGGTTGTGTTTTGGGACAACATGGTTAAACAGGGAGAAAGGAGCAAGCCATCTACTATCTCAGCAAGAAGTTCACCCCGTACGAGGCCCGGTACTCCCTGCTAGACCGCACCTGTTATGCTCTGACTTGGGTAGCTCAGAAGTTGAGGCATTATTTTTGTGCCTATACCACTTATCTCATATCAAGGATGGATCCACTGAAGTACATCTTTCAGAAGCCCATGCCCATGGGCAAGCTGGCCAAATGGAAAATCCTGATGAGCAAATTTGATATTGTCTACGTGACCCAGAAAGCGATCAAAGGACAAGCACTGGCAGATATCTTGCCAAAAATCCTGTGGGCGGAGAATACGAGCCTCAAAAAACGTAATTTTCCGACGAGGAGGTCTCTGTCATAGGAGAAGACATTGCAGAATCCTATGATGGCTGAAGAATGTTTTTCGATGGAGCAGCAAACTTTAAAGTAGTTAGCATAGGAGCAGTTTTAGTATCAGAAACAGGTCAGCATTATTAGGTGTCTGCCAAACTCAGGTTCCCGTGCACCAACATCATGGCCGAGTACGAAGCCTGCATCTTAGGGCTCAAGCTGGACATTGACATGAACGTTCAGGAATTACTAGTGATCGGGGATTCCAACTTGCTCATACACCAGGTCCGAGAAGAATGGCCACCCAAGAACTCCAAAACACTCCCGTATTTGCATCATGTACAGGAGTTGAGGAAGAGGTTTACAAAGATAGAATTCCGGCATGTCCCCAGAGTCCAGAATGAGTTCGTCGATGCATTGGCCACTCTATCATCCATGTTCAACATCCAGATAAGAACTTCATTGATCCTATCCCTGTAAAAATCCAGGATCAACCCGCTTACTGTGCTCATGTCGAAGAAGAAGCAGATGGAAAACTATGGTTTCATGACATCAAGAAGTATCTGTCAACAGGAGAATATCCAGAACTTGCAAACACTACTCAGAAGTGCACACTGCGAAGGTTATCCAATCATTTCTTTCACAACACAGGAATCCTGCATAGGAGGACTCCCAATTTAGGATTACTAAGGTGTGTCGAAGCAAAGGAAGCATCCAGGTTGTTGGAGGAGGTTCATGCAGGGACCTGTGGCCCGCACATGAATGGTTTTGTCTTAGCCAAGAAAATACTCCGAGATGGTTATTTCTGGATGACTATGGAGACGGACTGTATCCAGTATGTCCGCAGATTCCATCGCTGCCAGATTCATGCAGAAATAATAAAGGTGCCTCCTAACGAGCTCAATACAACAGGCTCACCATGGCCATTCACCGCTTGGGGAATGGATGTCATCGGACCTATTGAGCCTGCCGCATCAAACAGGCACAGGTTCATTCTAGTGGCAATTGATTATTACGCCAAATGGGTTGAAGCAACATCATATATGGTAGTAACCATGCAGGTTGTGGCAAACTTTGTCCGTGACCTTATCATTTGCAGGTTTCGCGTCCCAAAGTCAATCATTACTGATAATGGTTCCAATCTCAATAGTGATCTCATGAAAGCAATGTGTGGGACGTTCAAGATTAAGCACAAGAATTCTACAGCCTACAAACCTCAGATGAATGGAGCCGTAGAAGCAGCCAATAAGAACATCAAGAAGATACTAAGGAAAATTATAGAGAAACACAAGTAGTGGCACGAAAAGCTATCATTTGCTTTATTAGGTTAACGTACCACAGTCCGCACATTAACTGGAGCGACTCCCTATATATTGGTTTATGGTACCGAGGCAGTCATTCCCTCCGGGGTAGAGATTCCCTCCCTGAGGATTATACAGTGGGCGAAACTTGTAGATGCAGAATGGGCAAAGAGTTATTATGAGCAGTTATCCCTTATAGACGGGAAAAGACTGAATGCAGTTTGTCATGGTCAATTATATCAGAACAGGATGTCCAGAGCCTTCAACAAAAAAGTTAAGCTGAGACAATTCACACCAGGGCAATTGGTGTTGAAGAAAATTTTTTCGCATCAGGATGAGGCCAAAGGAAAGTTCTCTCCTAACTGGCAAGGCCCGTACATGGTTCACCGGGTTCTAACAGGAGGAGCCCTCATACTTGCAGAAATGAATGGAGAAGTTTGGCCAAAACCAATCAACTCAGATGCAGTCAAGCGATACTATGTGTAACCATTTATGATATATGATGTAATTTGAACTATGCCTGACCTGATTCCCGTTTAAGAGGGGATACGTAGGCAGCCCTATGGGTTCGGTCACAGTTCAATAAAATTTTCATTTTCCCCGATATTGGAAACTGGGGCAGAATTTTGAGGAGGACCCTCTAAATTCCGAAGTCAACTTTTAGCCATTCATCGCACACAGCCATTAGAAACGCCAGCCCAGTAAATTGGGGCAGAATTTTGAGGAGGGCCCTCAAAATTCCGAAAAAAAAGGTCGCAATGTCTTGAACCATGTCGCAGTCGTCGGTTCATCTAAAAGAAAATCATATTAAATTATGTATTTACATCATATTTTTACTAAATCATGCACGGCTACTATCAAAATTACTTTGTTTAGTGATGCTGCCCCAATGAAAGCAAGAACCGAGTAGGACGAGCGGGGTCCACGGGAAGACGAACTAACCTTCCCCCTTTACAAAACTCACAACTTTTCTTTAGATGCAGGTACCCAAGACATAAAATCATCAGATACGACTACATACTCATGCTTTTTCAGGAATACAACTCTCAGAATCATCGCCTATTTACAAGTGCTATTCGCACGCGACATCGCCGGCAGCCACAATGTCAATCAATTAGCAGCTATCGTCTCTCAGCTAAGGAATTTTGTTACTCTTCACTTTTATTTTGCGCATTGCATAAGGCTACCTTCCTGCCTTCTGAGACTAAGCATTGTCTCCATCTGCATTTCTCTGCATTGCATAAGGCTACCTTTCTGCCTTTCGAGGTTAAGCACTACCTCCATCCGGCATAGCTGAAATATCGCCACCTCTTATTTACATCGGCTAAAATATAGCCAACTTTACTTAATCCTTCATGGCTGAAATATCGCCAACTTCATTTAAATCCCTATCGGCTAAAATACCGCCATTTATATTTATACTTTACATCGGCTGAAATATCGCCAACTTTATTTAAATCCTGCACGACTGAAATATCGCCAATTTTATTTAAATATTTGCACGGCTGAAATATCGCCAATTTTATTTAAATCTTTGCACGGCTGAAATATCGCCAACTTTATTTAAATCTTTACATCGGCTGAAAGATCGCCATTTATATTTAAATGTTTGTCGACTAAAATATCGCCAATTTTATTTAAATCTTCGCATGGCTGAAAGATCGCCAACTTCATTTAAATCCTTTACATGGCTGAAAGATCGCCAGTTTTATTTAAATCCCTTACATCGCTAGTTTTATTTAAATCTCTATGTCGGCTGAAATATCGCCAACTTTATGTGAATCCTGCGTGGCTGAAATACCGCCAACTTCATTTAAATCCTGCATGGCTGAAATATCGCCGACTTTATTTATTTCTTGCAACGGCTGAAAGATCGCCATTTGTATTTACATTTTTGCACGACTGAAATACCGCCATTTATATTTATGCTTTACATCGGCTGAAATATCACCAAATCTTGCATTTCATGGGCTGAAATATCTCCAAATTGTCCAAAGGCGTCATTGTTCGGAGGCACCATTTTCATAACCCGAGAAAGCCATGCCATGGCCTAAGGACCCCATTTTTATCTTTCGCACATCATTATTCAAAGGCATCATGGTTCGGAGGCACTATTATCATAGCCCGAGAATGTCATTTCATAGCATGCGAATCATTTATTATACGCTTCATGGCCCATGACGTCATGGTCTAAGGACGTCACCCGTCCAAAGACAACATTCATGGTCCAACGGAAACTTGCATCATGTTTAAGTTTATACACGATATGTTTGTATTGCTCATCTGCAGGTACACCAGCTGGCAACGGCTATTACAGCGGGAGCGATCTCGCTCCGGTCCCCGCAGCCCATCGTTCCCTGACCATCCTTCCCAACATAAATATTGCATCCGTCCTTTTCAAAACCTCCATCGGCATATTCCACCGATGTATCCTGAACTACATATGACTTGATTCTTGTAAGACCAGGGATATGTAGGCAGCTCCGGATCTAGAGCTCGGTCAAAACTTTTTTTTTGTTCAAGTCATCTCTTCCGGTCAAAATTGGTCATCATATCTTTACCCGACAACTCTTTTATCCTTCTCGGGTAAAGAGGGGCAACTGTTGATATCCAATTTTTTTTTACCTAATTTTATACTCAAAATATTCTCAAAATAGTATGTACATGCATATATAAGTATGTCCAAGAATTTTGATAATTTTTTTAAATTTTAAAGCTTTTTAAAATCATTTTATTATTTATTTCGGCAGAACAAAATCCAATAATTATTTCCAAAACTATCATTTTGGTAAGTAATTTATTTCCATCCTCATATTTACACCACAATATAATTAAGGTAATTTTTGTACATTTTTTTTACAAATTTATTTGGTATTTTAAAAGCTAAATTGCATACAATTGTGATTATAACCTATCTTACGATTAATAAATATTTTATAACCATACAATTGGTCCCAACATTTTTAAATTAATAGTTATACATTATGAATCAGTTCAGTGCTTTTAATTTGATTTTAAAATTGCTTTTACTATTTTTTATAAAATAAAAAGGGAAAACTGGGTGTTTAACATTTAGCCTCATTTTATTACAATCATAGCCTATTCATATTTCAATTTTAACCCTCAATTTACCCAATCCTAACCCTCAATTGGACCAACCCAATTTTGTTTTAACCTGGCCCTGCCCGTTTCGTATTATTGATCCAGATGATCAACGGCCATAAGCCACCCTTACCTTTTTTTAACTCCAAGCGACTACACTAATATCTCATTTCCCATCTGATAGCCACCCCTGAATCTTCTCATCTCTCAAACTCTCTCGAAACCCTAGCTTCACTCACCGTCTTCGATCTCTGACTCACCGGAATCCATGGCTTCTCAAGACATGGATGATCTATGCTCATCTCCTACTGCTCCTATGTTCCTGATACTCGAAGGTTCAAGGCTAGACCTCGAAGGTCTTCACTCATAGCTCCGCCGACTTGAGGTTTCCGGCCCGGCCTGACTCCGGCATATCTTAGCCTTTTGAGCGTGTTTCCAGCCTTATCCGACTTAGATCGGACATTTTCCAAGCCTTTCTCATTCTAGGGTTAATTTGAAACCATAGCTATTCGAGGTTTTTCTCTGATTCTCTTCAGATCTGTGTGTATTCATGCTCTATTTTTGAGTTTTTAAAAGATTTCCCCAACTTTTCTTTAAATAATTTACTTTCAAAGTCACTTCTTTCCGATTTAGGGTTTCTAAAAATTCTTAAGTGTTTTTCTGACTCTTATTTTCCCTTTCTTTGTGTATGTATGTCTCTGCTACGATCCTATGTTTTTCTTTTACCACGCATGTTCCTCTACAATGTTTCTAAGATATGTGCTTGTATGCTCTTCACGATGTTCTACTATTTTGTTTCAACATGATCTCGTCTACTATATTTTTCTACTGTGTTCATTAAGTGTTCTTACTATTTCATTTTTTCAAGTTTCCTCTAGAATAACCTGCTTAAGCATATTTTCCTCTACTATTTCTTTTGCTCCCATTATGTTTCGAATTAATTCCCTTACTCTGTTTGTTTTAAACTTTCTACTATATTTGCTTGTTCCCTCATTTTGTCTTCTTTGCATCTGATTCAATCCAAAACCCTAGGATTTTGGGGTTTTTGGGCGAGTTTGGTCTTGTGTGTTTGGACTAGGCTTCTATTTGAGCCCTGGACTCTCTCAAACTCGCTTTGGATCTATGTATTGAATTCGAACCCTTTTGTGTATGACTCTGAATTCTTCTATACTAAGACTCTTCTGATTAGCATGACATCCCCTTTTATATGTGTGTTAAAATCTTTCTTCAAAAAGGTTTTCCAACTTATGTTCGAATCAGAATCTTTTTTTTTGGATTAATTGATTGTTGCTGATTCTTCTTAAGTAAAGCCTCTCTTTACCTTTTTCTGACTTGGTTCATTCATATAAAATTTTCGACTCATGATTGCTTGGCTGTCAATTAGTTTCCTTTCCTTAATTTGCACAACCCCGTACTGTCAAAACCCTTCCCTTAAATAACTATTATGTATTTACCCCTTCTTGCACTACTTTGAAAAATATTTAGTTGACCACTTTCCTTATTTACTTTGCCCGTTTGAAATTAGAATCCCTTAATTAAAGGAAAACCTTGTGTGATTGATTCTTAAACTATTTTTTTACCTATTTTTGCTTCTTTTCTGCACTATAAATACATGGCTTCCTTCAACACTACACACACGAGTAAGCACACAAAGAAATCACAATTCTCTTCTAAACTTGTACTCTTGCTTCTTGACTGCACTTTGGCTGTCATAAGGCTACTGTTTCTCCTTACTTGCTTCTTTGAACTAGTATATCCTAAAATTAATTTCAGTATCATTCTAATGTGTTTATTCATAGTCTTTGTATCCATGTATGCTTTAAACTCTCTGCAAAGCTAATTTTGAAGTACCTACATGCTTCTGCCTGCTCCTTCTTTGTTTCTTGATGCTAGTATGAAAAAATACTCCCATACCCTATTCCCCTATGTGTGCTGAGTTAGGATATGGCCTGGCAGCATCCCAATTGCTGTCCAGGGCTGAACTTGACCTTCAACGAGGTCTTAACTCCCCAATTCTAAGGCTAACAGGCTGGTTAGGGGTGTGCCAACATCCTAATTGCTGGGCATGACCACCAGCCTGCCCTGGCCTCTCCTTAATTCCCTTTTATTGCACTTACACTTACTCCTAGTCTCTAAGTTCCCCCCTCCCTTTCTATGAGCCTTGCCTTGGGACCTTTAGTTCCCTCTGAACTTGGAAATTTGAGGGCTGGCCTTTCTATACTGCACTATAATCTGATTCTGCAATGATATTTGGGGTGTAAGCATTGCCTGGAACTCTTGAAGTTCCTTGGGACTTTGACACATTCCAAATAAGAGAAAGGCTTTGGAAAATTCGATCCTGGAAGTTGGTTTATCTCATATTATTAGACTCTGAGTCTGGATTAGGCTGATTAGATGTAGATGTAATCACTGATGTATTTTTATTCTTTCATCTGATTCATTTGTTCTACAATAAATTTTGTAATAACTACTGGGGTGTATAGTGAAAGGGATGGGATTGAATGCGTGCGAAGGGGTAGATACCATGTTTTAGGGATATTTACTTTCAAAATTCAGCACCTCATGTAGATACCATATTTTAGGAATTGTTACTTTCAAAATTCAACATCTCATGTAGATACCATGTTTTAGGAATTGTTACTTTCAAAATTCAGCATCTCATGTAGATACCATATTTTAGGAATTATTACTTTCAAAAAACATTCAGCATCTCATGTAGATACCATGTTTGTATGACTTACTACTTTCATACCTCTGCATCTCACATAGATACCATGCTCATATGTTTTCTGCACGTCGTATAAATACCATGCCCATAAAATCATCGCTGAAACTCTGCAGATCATATAGATAATGTGCCTATAGGACTTTCTGCATTTTGCATATGCATCTGTCACCTGGTAAATCTACTTATAGGAGTTAAAATAACCAATTGCATATAGATCACCTGCCCTTAGGATCTCTGCATGACAATAACAACGATAAAATCAGTGACGCCTATAGAACATGTCTATAGGAGCTATCAACTAAATCTGAATCACCCATTCACTCCTAAGTTTAAAATCAGTGGTAATTTGTTTAACACTCGCAGAGCTTACAACCAACAATGCTTTTTTTTTTCAATCAGTTTATTCCTCCATTAATAGATACCATGCCTATAGGTCCCGTTTAACACATAGTCAAATAGTTAAGTATTAATCAACTATGTCAGTTTTTCGACAACTACATCTAAGCAGGACTAATTTGTACTCCCTATCTGGGAAATATATGGTAAATCAACCTATCGTACGCCTTAATTTAATTCAGACCAAATCAGTATGTGTAAGACATGCTAAACAATATGTTTCTTAAAATGAGGAGGCATGTTTGAGCCCTTAGTTGCTACTAGTTCCCCTTTAACTGCATTATGTGTTTTGACTGCCGCCCTAGATTTTTATCCTTTTAAACTCGGAAAAGCTAAGCTCCCTCCCCTTTAGGATTAGTAGTTCCAACTGCCTCCGGAACTGATAGATGGGATGAGTAATAGCATGCAGTAGGTGACGATACCATTCTGCATTTAACATCTTAACGGGGTGGGAAAGGTAGACATGGAGATGATGATCACGCGATAACACCATGCGTACGATTGGCTACCGGTGTTGTGTGGATGATTCACGTGTTTCACAAACCTAGGACTCCTTTTCCTTATGTAACTTTATTATTTTATCAATAAAATTTTATATCTCATTTCAGTCACCAAATTCCTCTTTTTTACTGCAATTTTTTTTGTTTATTAATTTCTTTGTTTAAATTTCTGCATTTGGACACTTTCCTTAAACAAATTATGAGATCACTTAGACCCCAATTTCAACATGTTTGTTATGTACCTATTTGCAACCCTTATACGTGAAATTATTTGTATACTTGTTTGCATTTAAAGACACTACATAGCATGGCCGGGAACCACACTAGTGGATCTTGAGGGGTGCCTAACACCTTCCCCTCGAGATAATTTCTAGCCTTTACCCGACATCTGGTTTTCCAACTCAAAACCCTTAGTGTCCGAATGCACTTAATCATTAGGTGGCGACTCTTCAAATCGAAAACTCAATTCCCAAACGAGAATAGAGTTGCCTTCCCAAATATCGTAAACTCGATTTCGCGAGGAAAATGGGGCGTCGACAATGTTGACGCCTACAGTACATTATTATGTCCTATAGTTTCACGGGATTAATTGCTCCCCAAGTATTAAACACGTAAGAACTACAAGTGATACTTTAACTAGCTTAAAGATCTGATTGATATATAATATAGAATAATCTCTCTAATTATATTAGTGGCATATGAAAAAGCTTCTATTTACCAAAGCTGCTGCTAGCACTGAACCTTTCTTTAACCTTAGAAGTTGAACATTGTCTTATATGTCTTGTACAACATAAAACGGGTAGTACGATGTATCATTATCAAACTTAAGTAATTATGGGGTCATGCTAAAATGAAGGAAGAGCTTAGCCCTAACATACCTAGAGCAGGAACAACTCCGTATAATTATCCCGTTGAAAACCTTCGTGAATTGAACTTTAAACCCAAAAATCGGATTTAAGCTTCTGCCCTTTTGAACTTGAGGAACGAAATTGGCTTGGATTTTGGACGAATGGATTCTGCTCTAGCGTTTATGGTTTTGAAACCAAAGACAAAATGGATGCAATCTAAATATCAACTTGTTCCAACGTTTTTGTTGGATTTGGTTGATGTTTCTGTTTCAAGCTTATTTGAACTTAAGAAGGAATTGCCTTTGCTCCAAACATATTTGAACTTTTAAGAAGAAATTGCTTCCTCTGCTCTTTATCGTATTTGAGCTTGTGCTCTTTATCGTATTTGAGCTTGAAGAAGGAATTTATTTTGCCCTCTAATGTATATGACTAATATGACTGAGACTTAAATGAGTTAACATGACTAATATGACTAAGACTTAGATGAGTTACATGTTTCCTGCCACTAAGCATATATGACCAAATGGTCATATATTTGAATAGTCTGTCTATTGCCACGTGGGGGGGGGGGGGGGGAGAAGGGAGGTGGAGATTATTAATTTTTTACCCACTTATTACTTAACTAGATAATGTCCTGTTACCCGGTAATTAATCAATTACCCGCATAATTTAAAAGTTACCACAAATCACTTAAAATTCTATTTATTTTTAAAATACTTCATATATACTTTATATATTATATTACCATGGTTATATGGTACCTTGCATGGTACTAATTCATAATTATCGGCTATTATCGCTTGATCCGTATTTTATTCCAAATTGGCCACTTTCAACGAAACTCATGTTCTTTAATTTGTGTACCCTTTATCCTTTAGGAAACTTATTTATCGCTTGTTATAAATAACGTAAATACGTTAACGTCAAAATGAGCTCATCTCGAGTCTACGTCAATTAGCTGAAACAAAACTTTTAACTTACGAAAACGCGAGATGTAACATCCTTCCCCCCTTAGAAACATTCGTCCTCGAATATTTAACCTTCCGGGATCTATATAACCTTGGTAGAGTCGCCCTTGGTAACAATATTGCAACCAACTCTTTCTATAGAAACTTAATAATTCAACGCCACCTAGGACTAGGACCATCAATAACAACAATGGCCTCACATGACCAATGAAAATAACTAACACTATAATCCATACACGTACCTTAAGGTTATGACATCTCAGTCGGATCCTTCTCTTAGGGAGGATATAAGTAGGAATGTCTAGACTTTATTTCTTCCTCGGCCTCCTAAGTCACTGCTTCCACATTATTATTTCTTCAAAGTACTTTCACTGAAACTACATCTTTAGTTCTCGATCTCCGAATATGTCCGTCTAATATAGCAATGGGAGTTTCTTTATATGATGGATACTCTATGACCTGAATGTCGTTAATTAACACAATTCTAGAAGGATCTCCGATACATTTACGGAGCATAGACACAGAAAAGACTGGATGTACAAACTCCAAGTCCGAAAACAAGTCTAACTTATATGCTACCTGGCTTACTTTGCGTATGATCCTCGATGGTCCCATGTACCGAGGGCTAAGTTTTCCTTTCTCTCCATTCCTCATGATAGCTTTCACCGGTGATACCTTTTTGGAATATCCAGCCACTTTGTGATTTTTATCCATCCATTGTTGATTCACCTCAATATTGATCTACAATATACCACTGATAACTTGAAACTTCTTACGTAATACCTTGCCCCTAAGGCTTACGTTACATCAAGGAATATTCAAAATGATTCCCATAATTGTATCCTAATTTCGTGCCGCTAGCGAAATATTTTCTCCTTCTCTTCTCCTTTTTTTTCAAATCATTATTCAAACAAAGGCCCAAACGTCATCCTTTATCTGTCACAATTATGCCCTCATTTTATTACCAGGTCAGCATTTCATTCCTTCTAAATGCTATTAATGTTAGACTCCTTTGAGTTCATTCTGGCTATACTGAACTTTCAATAGTTTAGAGAAACCATTATCTGTCTTGTTTCCATGGACTTAATCCCGGGGACTTATCCATTCTTGTCACCTTTTCGCTTGCCTTTACTCATCCTTACTCATGTTTCCTTAAAACTTTGTAGCTCTACCATACTTTAGCTTGTGACCTACACATATCCATTTATACTACTTGCAACTTTCCTTCAACTTGCTTGCACCATAAATTTCCTTATGTTATTCTGGAATGTCAAGCGAGACATCACATCGTCTCCAACTTTTGTCTACTCTCTTAACTAGATCTCTCAGTACTTAGAAACCATAGGCTGGAAGACATGCCACCGATGATGCCGCTATCATTCCCGGTTATTGGATATCCGTGCTTACAGCCTTCTATCCGAAGTATAGACTATTCATAGTCTTCTGCCTTTGAGTATCTCGTACGTTGTTCATCTTTACCTTACTTACCTTAAAATCTCGCATCGTATTTTCTATCTCTTTCCTGACCTCCGTTCCACCTAGGTGTAATTTACGTCCATAACTTAAATCTCTATTATAATACTCGCACCTCTAGTAGATACACAATCCGGTGAGATATTCGTACAGACTTCTTATAAGGTTGGTAATTCTTCTAACTTGCGTCCTTGTAGAGCCATTATAGATTATGGTTGTTGTGTTTTTTCTCTTGAACATATGATATTAAGAGTTGTTATGTTCTCAAGCACAACTTTTATAATTTTTTTCTAGTTCCAACAATAAGACTCCTGATACTTGGGTGATGTAATTCTTTAGTTTCCTCTTCCTTCTGATCAGCCTTTATGTAGGCTTAAGATATCTTCCGATCTGTGGCTCATGGTATCAGTTATTACCTTAGCCATTCATGGGTGTTATGGAATATCTATGATATAATCTTCTAACAATTCAATCCTTTGCCTATGCCTTGGGATCAATTCTTTCTTTTAAATTATACTGGAGTCTTCTATGGTTGTATGATTGTCAACAAATATGCTATCTAGATAATGCTGCAAAATCTTGAGTGTATCCATAACGTGATCGAATAATTCTTTCGTTCCATCTTAGCTTTCTTTCAATGTAAGCTATTACTTTTCCTGGTCTTTCTGCCCCCTTGTTGCGTCCATACTTAGCTTATCTTAGTGCCTACTTTTTCCAAAGTTTTCATATAATTACTTTTAATTTTTACTTCCCGTTCATTAGCCACGATAGGTGCCACTTTCCTTTGGAATGCTTACAATGTTGTTGCGATATTGTTGTTACACGACCATTTACTCTTTAGGTCGTTGTGCTTAGGTTGAAGAATTCTTTCTTATCTCCTCAATTTGTTGTAGTACTTAGGGAGAACCCTTGACTCTCGTAATGCAGTGAGCTTATTACGGACTTTTTTGATGTCCTTACTTGCCTATAATCATCCATAGTTGCTTATTTCCATGCCCTTGTGCTTGTATGGTTGCTTCTGAACTGATATTTTAACTGCCTTCCTAGTGGCACTTTCTTTTATCCCCGTAATACTCATACGGTACCTTTAACTACCCTGACTCTTATTTGAATATATCTCAAGTATTATAATGATATTCTTCGAGGCTGAATTCTCCATATTAGGTTCTACTATATTTATCTTACACGATCTAATGATTCGTCTGTAACCTCCTATTTAGCCATAACTGGGATCTTCCTGACCAATTATTAACTATTCATTGGCCCATTCTCATGTCAATATTCCTCATAATCTTTCTTGGGTTATTTTCTTTATCTTAACTTGCGTCTCAAACTGGCTCCTTATTTATTAATAACAGCACGGGGAGGAACCTTTACTTCCTCTCCTTGGCGTCGTGCTTGCACAATATTCTTGAATCGTAGCATATCTGTAAGATTTGGATAAGTGCCATCTCATTCATCTTTCATTTATCGCATTCTTCCTTTACCATTCTATAGTCACTAAAACCACTAAATTCTAACTTAATCCACATCACTCCATATTCCCCCCTTTAGGGGTGTGGTAAGAGCTGAAGCCACGAGGATCTACCTAAACATATTTTACCTCTTCATCTTTGGTGTCGCTTCACAACATCAATGGTCCTTACTCGCCTTGCGGCAATTCTTCTGTTCCAAGGATGACAAATTCCCTTACTTGTGAGGGTGACACTTACTGTAACTGGTATATACAGTCCCTTATTCATGTTTAGTTTATCTTGTGCACCAGTCCATATTCTATTAATCTGGTGTCTAATCTTTCCTTTTGTTAATCACGTTAGAGTTGTGAACTTATTTCTCAAAATGAGAACATGATTGTATGTCCTATACTCTTTTGTTGTCCTAAGGCCTGTCACTTCTCGTTTCTTCCTTCACTTGACTATAGATTTTGTAATATTGTTATCTTTTGATCTACCGTTTTCATCCATGTATCACATCTTACTCATAATGCTGCATTAACTCTTTTCTTATTTTCCGCTAAAATTTATGCCTATCACTTTATTCTGAAAACTTGAACAAGACATTCTTTTGCTTTTAACTTCCCTTTGCTCCATCCAATGGCTCTTCAAGTTGCTTAACGTTCTCGCTTTACTATGGACGCGAGCCACACTAAGGTAATATTTATCCCTTCAAGGCTTATAGTGCATGTATTTGTAGTACTTATATCTGGTTGCACTATTTCAGAGTGCACCATCTCGGTGTCTCATAAAGAGATCTGTTAGCATATTTGCAATATCCTTCGGAAATGTCAACTGTCGCAAACAATTCATCCATCATCACTTCTTATACTACTTCTGTTAATCCCCATAGGGCATATCTGGAATGGTGCGACCAATTGTATATACCTCTGTTACTATTGAATTTAACTCAAAAATCTGATGTTCCTCTGCCTCAATTTAAACGCCGTTAACCTTCATTAACTGGGTGTCTCGTACCCTTCTTCATCTTGCTTATTTTGCTTGTTGAAACTTGTATTTATCTTCTTAATCTCTCAATTTATTTCACCATAAAGATGGATAGATATTCTTCCCCTAAGTCTTCTTATAAGGAAACTTACACCTTTCCGTACACCCATGATCTGCTAAAGACCTCACATTTACTTATTGTAAGCATCATATAAAAATCTAATTCCTCTCACTCAGCTCTTCTACAACTATCTCTCTTTCCAACCTTCTTTCCCGGTGTAGGCATCGTCTTATTACGAATGAAAAAAAAGAACCTTGAAATTTGAATTCTTATTAGTGAGCTCTAACACACAATCTAGAGTAAGAAGAAAGAGTGACAATTGTTGATACTCAATTTTTTTTATATGTATTTTTATACCCAAAATACCTTTAAAATAGTATGTGTATGCATATATAAGCATGCCCAAGAGTTTTGGTATTTTTCCCTATTTCTTAGATTTTTTAAAATCAATTTATTGTGTATTTTAGCAGTACAAAATCCAATAATTATTCCCAGACTGTCATTTTTGGTGAATATTTTATTTTCATTATCATTTTTACACCAAAATATAATTAAGGTGATTTTTGCAATTTTTATAAATTTATTTGGTATTTGTTAAAGCTAAATTGCATATAATTGCAAGTATAGCCTATTTTACAATTTAATAGCATTTTACAGTTACAAAATCATTCCCAGTATTTTTAGATTAATGATTATATATTATTAATTAGGTCAGTACTTTTAATTTATTTTTAAAATTAATTTAACTGTTTTATAAAAATTAAAAAGGGAGAAATTGGCTATTCAACATATAGCCCATTATCATTTTAATTTTAGCCCAAAATTAAACCCCAATTCCACCTAATTAAACAACCCAATTGTATTTTTTTTTAACCCGACCCCTTAACCCATTTTCAGACCAGTCCAGATTTCCTTTTAATCTTGGCTGTTGATTATTTCGATCAACGGCCCTAATTTGCCCTTTTCTTTTTTCAATCCCTTAACCCCTCTAACCCTAATTCATTTGAACAAAGATGCCGCCTCTAAACTCCCTTCGTCTCCCAAAAACCTCTATAGCCACTCGAAACCCTAACCCTATTCCATCGATCCCCGTCTCATTTCCACCAGAATCCATGGCAATACTGGCCATGGGTGGCCTGTGCTCACTCTCCCTCACCACTAACTTAAGTTATTCGAAGATTGGAGGCCTGACTTCCATGGTCTCCTTTAGATCTGTCTCAGATCTGCAAGATCCATGACTTCTCCGGCCATTTTCCGGCATGTTCAAAGCAATATGAGTCTCTCTGACTCAGGATCCGACTTTCCTCAGGACCTTCTCTTCCTAGGGTCTTCTCTGCCATTTTAAAACCTTCTAAGGTTCTTTACTTGTCCATTTCTTTTAGATATGTGACATGCTTGGTCCTTACTTGACGTTTTAAGGGTTTTCCCCAAATTTTCTTTCTCAAAACCGTTCAAATCCAATTTTTAGGGTTTCTGGAAAAAGCTTCTTTAAATGTTTTTTGACTTTTTTGCTATCTCTTATATGTGCTTGTTTATTTCTTATTACGCTGAAGTTTGTTTTCTTATTTCGATTTTGCAAGATCTTTTTGTTGTTCCTTGCTCACATGTTAACTAGGTTGTTTGTCCTTTACTCTTTGCTATGTGTTCATACTCTTTGATTTTGTTTCACTTTACTAAGTTTCATTGATATTCCTGCTTAGCATGTTCTTGCCTACCTTTTGTCTTGAAACTCGTAGTTTCTCTTGCTTCTGTTTGTGTATGTCTGCCTCTCTCAATGACTCTGAATGATTTCTCACCCTGATTCTATTTGACACCCTAAAATATGGGGGTTTTCTTTGGGTGGATGGCACTAGGGTTTCACTTTGGAGCCCTAGGTTTCTCGACTCACTACGAGCCTGGAACTCAATTCAGAATCCCACTTGCATGTGATTCTAAATTTTCATTGTTAAGCTCTTTTTTTGTTTGAACGGTATGCTTTATATATGAGGAAAAACTTCCCTTTCAAAAGATTTCACCAATAATTGATTTTGAAATCCCTTTAATCATGCTAGTGATTCAACATTGATTTCTTTCGATTGAATCTCTTTCACTCTACTGGCTGTTTATTTTGATCCTTTTGTATAAAAATCCTAGGCTTGTGATGTTTTCCTTAAATACTTGTCTTTGTATCTCTTCTGTGATTCTGTACCTACGTTTGAATTATTCTTTCCTTAATTAGTTGAGGCTCTTTGTGACTACAACTGGATCTGGGATCCTCTTGACTGATTTTTCAAACTGATACCTTATTTTTACTCTATAAAGACACTACTATTCCATCTTCCCTTAATTACCAACTATGTACTTGACCTTATTTGTGCACTGTAGGGCTTCCTTACCCTAATCAGCCTTAGTAAACTAATTTTCCTGCCTTATTCCATCTTGACTAGCCGTTTGAACTAGACCCCTTAATTAAAGGACTCTAGTTGTCTTATTTGATACTAATTGTTTGGTTTCCATGTTTGTAACTCTTTGCCTGCATTGCTTGTTTTCAAAAACTATATAAGGACCTAGTCTTCCCTCTTTCTACGAAGAAGCCAATTCTCTCATAATTAGAAACACACGAAAATACACCACTCACACACTAAACTCACTTTTCGGGCAATACTGTTTTCTGATCCTGCTTTACTTGAGATCTTTCGGAACTGTTGTTTGCAAATTGGCTCATTCAAGGCTACTTTAGCTTACTTAATTTCTCTGAAATAGGTATGTCCTTTGTTTAAATATTCTGCTTCACCCCCTATGTGTTTACTTTACAGCTTCAGGCTTCTTGTTTACTTTATTGCTTATATGCTGTAATTTGTGCTTCATATCTCCCTTCTTTGCTTCTGTTTATGTTATGAATCCTCTACCCCTATTCCCTTCTATGTGCTGAGTTAAGCTCTTGGCCTGACAGTATCCTAATTACTTTCTAGGCCTTGGCTTGATCCACAATGGATCTTAACTCTCAATGCCTGACTAGCAGGCTGGTCAGGGGTGTGCCAGTATCCCAATTGTTGGGCATGACCACTAGCTTGCCCTGTCTCTCCTTGATTTCCTTTCCCTTTGTGACTGACACCTATTCCTAGAATCTTAAGTTCTGCCCCTCACTTAAGAGCCTTGCTTTGGGACCTTGAGTCCCCTCTGAACTTGGACATATGAGAACTGGCCTTTCAACATTGCACTATGTTCTTGATTCTAAAATATTTTGGGGTGTAAGCACTGCCCTTAGTCCCTTTGAGGCTTTTAGGAACTCTGACACACCCAAATATGGAAAAGTCTTTTGGAAATTCGATCCTGGAAGTTTGTTTATCTCATATTATTGGACTTGGAGTCGGAGTTAGGCTGATTAGATGTAGCTGGAATATTCTGAAGACAATTGTTGGGCATGACCACTAGCTTGCCCTGTCTCTCCTTGATTTCCTTTCCCTTTGTGCACTGACACCTATTCCTAGAATCTTAAGTTCTTCCCCTCTCTTATGAGCCTTGCTTTGGGACCTTGAGTCCCCTCTGAACTTGGACATATGAGAGCTGGCCTTTCCACACTGCACTATGTTCTTGATTCTAAAATGTTTTGGGGTGTAAGCACTGCCCTTAGTCCCTTTGAGGCTCTTAGGAACTCTGACACACCCCAAATATGGAAAAGTCTTTTGGAAATCTGATCCTGGAAGTTTGTTTATCTCATATTATTGGACTTGGAGTCGGAGTTAGGCTGATTAGATATAGCTGGAATATTCTGAAGTAATTTTCACTTTCCCCTCTTTCTGATTCATTCAAGTTGTAATAATTTGTATTAACTATAGGGTATATAGTAAAAATGGGGGAGGGTTACTTATTGTATGCACGAGGATAGATATCATGCTCATTAGGTATTACTTTTCTACAAATCATGTCAAGTTCTGCACTTTTCATGTAGAGATCCTGCCTTAGATTCTGCATTTTTCATAAAAATCATGCTTTGGATTCTGCATATATTTCACTTAGAAAACCTGCCTATAGGGCCTTTACAACTCTGCATTTTGCATTTAGAAAATCTGCCTAGATGACCTTTTATAATCCTATATTCAGCATCTAGAAAGCATGCCTATAGGTTTTTTCGGTACTTCTGCATGTATATGCCACTAGGCAAACAACTTTAGGCTTAATGATAAACAATTAATTTAGAGACCATGTCTATAGGATTATTGCAACTGTTAAAATCAATAACACTTAGAAATCATGCGTATAGGATCGGATTAACTGAATCAACCTCGTGTTGAATCTAAAACCAGTCTTAAAATCTACAGATCCTTTTTTCTAAAATCAGTAAAACTTTTCCTAATAAATCAGTACACTTCTACATTTTTAGATATCCTGCCTATATGTTCACCTAAGCAAGCCAGTAGGCAATTAACTGTATCAATTTTGATAATTACATCTAGTCAGGGCTAATTCGGACTCCTTATCTGGAAAATATGTGATGAATCAGCCTATCCTATGCCTTATTTAATTTAGACCAAACCAGTATCTGAAGTCATGCAGTATTTGCTCCTTTAAGTGAGGAGGCCTGTGTAAGCCTTAATTGCTATGTGTTTTCCCCTAACTGTTTATGTGTTCTTGCTTGTCGCCTAGACTTTTTTGTCCTTTTGAAACCCTAAAAAGCCCCAACTCCCCTCCCTTTAGGATTAGTAGTCTCACTGCCTCCAAGACGGATAGGATTCTGACGGGTAATAGCATGTAATAAGCAACGATACCATTTCGTGCTTTAATACCTTAACGGGGTGGGAAGGGTAGATATGGATATGATGACCGGTACGCTAATATCACGTGTGACCCCTCTTCTGAGGAGTGATTGCTGAATATTGCATTGATGTGATCCATATTAATCATAAACCTAGGACCTCCCTCCCTCTATTTGCTTTCATCTATCTTTATGGAATTATGCAAGTCTTTTTCACAAAATTTCTGCCCTCTTTACCTTTCTCAAGTTCCGATTTACTTGCAATATTGTATGTGAACCCTTTCTATTTGAGCCCTTAGTTGCCTACTTGATTATGTGAAGTCACAATATGACATGGCCGGGAATCACACTAGTGGATCTTGAGGGGTGCCTAACACCTTCCTCTCGAGATAATTTCTAGCCCTTACCCAAACTCTGGTTCTTCAAGCTCAAACCCTTTATAGTGTCCTAATGCACTTAATCATTAGGTGGAAACTCTTCAATCCAAACCCAATTCCCAAAAGGGAACGAGTTGTCCTCCTAAATGTCACAAGCCCAATTTCATCTTAGAAAAAGGGGGCATCGACAGCATGGCGACTCTGTTGGGGAATTCTTTAGGCTTTTACCATTTCATGTTATTTGTGACTTTATTGCTTCTTTATTGCTTTTATTTAATGTCTTTATCTCTCTTCTACTTCGAAACTGACTTGTCTTTTTGTTTTTTTTTAATGCTTTCTTTTACCGCTTTACTTCAATATTGTTATAATTATGAGCAATTATTGTAATCATTACTTTATAAGCGTGCAAATACATGAAAACTTGTTTCATTCTTGTAACTGCATCCTCAACATCATATTCCACTTGTGCCAAACAAATACCATAGCAACACTTATAATGAGTGGTTGCGCCCTTCTGATATTGTCACCCCCTAAATTTGGCAAAGGTGTATTTGCGGTAAAAGCAGTCGATCAGCGGTGCAGTCAAAGGCTCCGTGTCCTTCCCTCTTGAGTTGTCCGCTCAAAGGTACCGGTCTAATACCCCAGAGAAACCTTACTCTTTTCAAATGTGCATGCATCACTGTCAAACCTAGTCGAGTCATTTATGTTATCCGCATAATGACTCTTTAAGATAGCCTTGTCCAAAGTCCACTGGGTTTCCTTGGAACCCAAACGAATGCCACCATATTCTGTGCATTTATTTGGAGAACTAAATGGTGTCTATGCTAATTATTGGTTTAAATAGTCAAGTCCCGGCGAGGGTAAGGGTCTACCCTTTTGTTTTGTAGGGAATGAATGACAAAGTTTCAGACTTTGGTATGGTCAACATACCCTCACTCTTGCTGACTTGGTGGAGGAACCTCCCATCAAGTAACCAAATCAACGAATGGAAAGAGAGAGTCACCAGGGCTAGTGAGAAGTTGGAATACCTGGAATATAGTCTGTTGGAGTTGGAAGGGAATGTGAGGAAAAGAGTTACCGACTGTCAAAATGCTGAGGAAGGCGAAGGAGAACGCCTGGCGAAGGCATTTTTACTGGAAAATTTGCGCGAGCTGGAGGATCTGATCAGCGAGAACATTTAACCTGAAGAAGGTCCTTCCGAGACCAAGTAGTTAGGAGTCTTTTCTTTTGCTTTAAAATGTAATAAGGCCAATGGCCACTAGTGACATTTTATTTCCTGCAATTTTTAGTATCGTTTTGGGATTCGTCTTATTTTTATCGATAAAATGAGGCATTTAGCATTATAAGTTCTCCAAATCAACTTGTCGCTAGGCCTACCTCGGGCACAATGAGGCACCCAAATTAGGACATGCTTTATATTCTTGCACTATGTGTTTAAATATTGCAACGTTTTATTCTCATAACCCTTCACTAACTTGTTACCTTTTTCTTTTTTTTTATTTTGTTTTATTCCCCTCCCCCAAAAGGTTAGTTCGTGCACTCTGGCATCATCATCCTACTCCATAATATCCAAGGGCCCTCTACCTCCTCCTCCTCCAAGTCCTATCAGAAACAAGAACAACGGAAAAATGGAAGACTTGAGCAACATCAGGAAGGAGAGTTCGGTTGAAAGGGTAGAGACTTCTTAGGGTATTCAGGTTTCCAAGGAAAATGCCTCCCAGCTTGAACAAAAGTTATTGAAATTTCAGGTAGAACTGGACCAACTTCGAAATTTGGCAAGCTTGTCGTTTTCCCTCACTACCCAAATGTCAACTTTCCCAACACTCAAAACCCCATACCTCCTCCAAACATCCCGAAACCACAAAATCAACCCACTCCCCATCACCACCACAACACATGCCATACTTCAGGTAACACCCCATTGCTTATCCCTGAACTACTAAACTCCACAAATGACCATTCTTACCTCATCACAACAACCCCATTTATGTGGAAACTGTGCCGCATCCTACTCAACCCATTTCAAGCACACCTGAGTCTGAAGACAAAGACTTTCTTATCAAGAACCTGGCTGCAGAACTCAAGAAGCTGACTAGCCGAGTCCAGGGTGTTAAAGGAAACAAAGGTATCGAGGGGCTGAATTATGAGGACCTTTGTATTCAGCCAGATATCGAACTACCCGAGGGGTACAAACCTTCCAGGTTAGAGATGTTTGATGGCATAGGGGATCCTAGAGTCCACTTGAAGAAATACTACCACAAGCTGGTCAGAGTCGGAAGGGATGAAAAGATCCGCATGAAGCTCTTTATGAGAAGTCTGAAAGGGGATGATCTATCTTCACACATTAGCCAAGACCCAAAAAAGTGGACGAATTGGGTAGGTATGGCATCCGATTTCATGGACAGGTTCAGATTCAACACAGAGAATGTGCCAGATGTATTCTACATCCAGAATTTAAAGAAGAAACCCACGGAGACATTCCGTGAGTATGCTACTCGTTGGAGATCAGAAGTCGCTAAGGTCAGGCCTGCTTTAGAAGAAGAACAGATGAACAGGTTCTTCGTCCGAGCTCAAGACCCACAGTATTATGAGAGGTTGATGTTGATTGAAAGCCAGAAATTTTCCGACATCATCAAGCTATGGAGAGGATCGAAGAAGGCTTTAAAAGTGGTATGGTCACTAACTTTGCAGCATTGCAGGCTACCAACAAGGCTCTACAGTCTAGTGGCACATCCAAGAAAAGGGATGTGAGTGTCGTAATGGTTGCACAGAGGAAAAAATCCCCATTCAAATACCAAACCTACCCATTACCTCCACTCACATATCAACCTATCCCAAATTACCAAGCACCCTCGCCTTCCTACCAAGATCCACCACCTACTTACCAATCATCTCCACCTCCCGCATACCAGCCTACATCACCCAAATACTCCCAACCTGCACATGTCTACCAAGCCTACAATACCCAACAAGCTCACTATCAATCACCTCGCCAAAATTTCCCTAGACCTCGACCAAACTTCGACCGCAAACCTCCCAAGAAATATACCGCCATTGCCAAACTGATCGACCAGCTATATGTAAGGCTCAAAGCTGCTATTTACGTCACCCCCATCCCTTCCATAACTCCAAAAAATTCTTCCCAATAGATCAACCCAAACAAAACTTGTGTATACCATTCCGGCATGAAGGGGCATACCATTGGCGAGTGTCACTCGCTGAAGGATAAGATCCAAGCTTTAAATGACAATAAGATCATCGTGGCAAAGGAGCCTGCTCCTAACGTTTGCAACAACCCTCTGCCTGACCACAAGGGTGGATGCATTCACATGATCGAGATAGAAGATGATTGGGACCCCAAAAGGTCGATTGGATTGATTGCCGAAGGTGACAAGCCGAAGAAACCAACAGTCACACTTAATCTGATTATTGTCCAGATCCAGCCTTCTGGGGATGCTGAAGCGAACATGTCTGTACTGCTTGAGTTCGAAGCACCTCCTTCTGCAAAGGCGCCCGGACCAATTGAGGTCGAGTTTGGATCCCCAAAAGCACCTGTGCCATTTGAAGTTGCTGTGTTACCTCCCAAAACAAGGGTACCCATTCTTGTGGCTATGTCAACCATAGCACCATTCCATACGAAGACCATCCCCTGGGATTACATAGCCGAGGCAAGGAGAAAAGGGAAAGCCAACATCGGAGAATCAGTTGCGGTGCAGGATATGACAAAAATCGGCAGGGTTTATACTCCGGAGTATTTAGCTGAATCAAGTAAGCAGGCCTATGGATGGCCTATTGAAACTGGGCCCGATGATCTCCGGAGAAAGATACAAGCAAAAGAGTATTGATCAACTGAATAAAACACTAGCACAGATCTCCATCCTAGCTCTGCTGCAAAGCTCCGATGCACATAAGAATGCCTTGTTGAAGATACTGAGTGAGGCATATGTACCCAACAACATAACTGGAGGATAAATGGAAAACATGGTAGGGCAGGTATTGGAGAGTCACAAAATTACTTTCCACGAAGATGAGCTGCCACCAGAAGGGCTAAGGCACAACAAAGCGTTGCACATCACTGTGCAATGCGAAGATTATTTCATCACCAGAATTCTGATTGACGGAGGTTCCAACCTCAATATTTGTCCATTGGTGACTCTCAGAACATGGGGAAAGAGCCTACATGAGATCAAGGAGGGGGCCATCAACGTCAAAGCTTTTGATGGTTCCCAAAGGTCCACTATTGGGGAAATTAGTTTGTGTCTGCAGATGGGACCAACGTGGTTCGACGTTGATTTTCAGGTGATAGACATCACAACATCTTACAACTTGCTATTGGGATGACCTTGGATTCACGCCGCTGGAGCTGTAGCATCAATCCTGCACCAGGCAGTAAAGTTTGAGTGGAATCACCAAGAGGTAATTGTTCATGGCAACGGTAGTAATCTCATGTACAATCACCAGACCATCCCAGCGATCGGAGGAAGAAAGAAGATAGGCGGGGAAACCTACCATCACATTGAGCGAGTCAACGCCATAGACAAGGATAAATGGTGGGATAACAAGATTGAAAGCATACTGAATTGGTGTGGATACGAACCTGGCAAGGGGCTCGACAAAAACCTCCAGGGAATCGCCAAACCCATCAAGCTGAAGAAACACACTTTTGGTTTGGGATATGAGTACACCTGGAAAGAGTTTAGTGAATGGTCGCCACCATGGTGCAGTCCTTACTACCCATTGGAGCATCCGATACCTCGCCTAGAGCAGACTTTCCAGCCAACACACATCATATATGGGTCAGAAGAAGAGGAAGCGTTGGCGGCAATGAAGAATCTATTCTTGGAAAACGACAATATGGACTGTTATGTCATTTTTGAGGAGGAAGGGGAGGAAGGCCCTTCCATACAAGCTGTGAGATGAAGAGCGCGCCTCAATAATTGTTCTATCAGAACCACCAGGGCCCGAAAAGCTTCGGGGTAGCAAGGCTGATCAAAGCATCATACATTATCTTTTACTTTTTCGCTAGTTGATTTTCTTTCCATATTTTATTTAAATTCGAAAAGAGCTCCAATGTTCAAAACAATTATAGAATTTATCAAAGTATTTCAGTTTCTTATAAGTCTCACTCTTATTATTTTCTCTATCATTTACTTTATTTACACAACATTACTATTACCTATCTTGATGAGCCCACGATTGTGACTTGCGACGAGACAACGCAACAAACGGATATAGACTTAGAAGAGGATGATATACCAGAAGAGGTCATTAAAGAGGTTGAGGACTTTGAGAATAGGCCTAAGTCCAACTTGGACGAAATTGAGATTATCAACTTAGGGGATACAGAGAATGTCAAGGAAACGCGCATCAGTGTTCACCTGTCACCTTCAGAAAAGGAAGAGTACTCGAAATTCCTAAGGGAATATGAGGACATGTTCGCCTGGTCATATGATGATATGACTAGTCTCAGTACATCTATTGTAGCTCACAAACTGCCAACAGATCCGACATGTCTGCCGGTAAAGCAGAAGCTCAGGAAGTTCAAACCTGACATCAGTTTGAATATCAAGGAAGAAGTTACCAAACAAGTCAAAGCCAAAGTCCTCAGAGTAGTGGAGTATCCAATCTGGTTAGCCAACATTGTGCCAGTGCCGAGGAAGGATGGGAAGGTCAGAGTCTGTGTCGACTACCGGGACCTCAACCGGGCCAGTCCGAAAGACGACTTCCCCTTGCCAAACATACACATTCTGATTGACAATAGCGCAAAGCACGAGTTGCAGTCATTTGTTGATTGTTTTGTTGGGTATCGTCAAATATGGATGGACGAAGAAGACGCGGAAAAAGAAGCTTTTATTACACCATGAGGGATGTATTGTTACAAGATGGTTCCGTTTGGATTAAAGAATGTTGGGGCCACATATATGAGGGCCATGACTACTATTTTCTATGACATGTTACACAAAGAGATCGAGGTGTATGTATACAATGTCATCATCAAATACAAGAAAGCCACTGATCACATGGAAGATCTGAGGAAGTTCTTCAACAGATTGAGAAGGTACAATCTGAAACTAAATCCCGCCAAATGTGCATTCGTGGTTCCTGCCAGAAAACTACTTGGGTTCATCGTAAGTCGATGAGGAATAGAACTGGATCGGTCAAAGGATAAGGCCATTAAAGAATTGCCACCGCCAAATAACAAGAAAGAGGTCATGAGTTTCTTGGGGAGACTCAACTACATTAGCCGGTTCATAGCTCAGTCCACTATCATTTGTAAGACAATCTTTAAGATGTTGAAGAAGGACGCCGCCACCAAATGGACTGATGATTTTCAGAAAGCCTTCGACCGAATCAAGGAATACTTGTCAATGCCACCAATTCTAGTTTCGCTCGAACTGGGTAGACCGCTTTTGCTCTACCTTACAGTATTGGATGGGGAATTCGGTTGTGTTTTAGGATAACGTGACAAAACGGGGAGAAAAGAGCAAGCCATCTATTATCTCAGCAAGAAGTTCACCCCGTGCGAGGCCCGGTATTCTTTATTAGAGCTCACCTATTGGGCTCTGACTTGGGTAGCTCAAAAGTTGAGGCATTATTTCTGTGCCTATACCACTTATCACATATCGATAATGGATCCGTTGAAGTATATCTTTCAGAAGCCCATGCCCACGGGCAAGCTAGCCAAGTGGCAAATCTTGCTGAGTGAACTCGACATTATTTACGTGACCCATAAGGCAATTAAAGGACAAGCACTAGCAGATCATCTTGCCAAAAATCCTGTGGATGGAGAATACGAGCCTCTAAAGATGTATTATCCTGATGAAGAGGTATATTTCATAGGAGAAGATATCACAGAATCCTATAATGGCTGGAGAATATTTTTCTACGGAGCAGCAAACTTCAAAGGATTTGGCATAGGAGCAGTTCTAATATCAAAAACAGGTCAGCATTATCCGGTGTCTGCCAAGCTCAGGTTCCCGTGCACCAACAACATGGCCGAATACGAAGCATGCATCTTAGGGCTCAAGCTGGCCATTAATATGAACATTCAGGAGTTACTAGTGATCGGGGATTCAGATTGGTTCATACATCAGGTTCGAGAAGAATGGGAAACCAAGAACTCCAAGATACTCCCTTATTTGCATCATGTACAGAAGTTGAGGAAGAGGTTTAAAAAGATAGAATTCCACCATGTTTCCAGAGTCCAGAATGAGTTTTTCGATGCATTGGCTACCCTATCATCTATGATTCAGCATCAAGATAAGAACTTCATTGATCCTATCCCGGTAAAAATTTATGATCAGCCAGCTTAAGGTGCTCATGTCAAGGAAGAAGCAGATGGAAAACCCGGGTTTCACGATGTCAAGGAATATTTGGCAACAGGAGAATACCAGAACTTGCAAACGCTACTCAGAAGCGCACACTGCGAAGGTTATCCAATCACTTCTTTCACAGCGGAGGAATCCTGTATAGGAGGACTCCCGATTTGGGATTACTGAGGTGTGTCAAAGCAAAGGAAGCATCCAGGTTGTTAGAAGAGGTTCATGCAGGGACCTGTGGTCCACATATGAATAGTTTTGTCTTAGCAAAGAAGATACTCCGAGCAGGATATTTTTGGATGACTATGGAAACGGACTGCATCCAATATGTTTGAAAGTTCCATCGCTGTCAGATACACGCATATATGATAAAAATGCCTCCAAATAAGCTTACTGCAACAAGCTCGCCATGGCCGTTCGCCGCTTAGGGAATGGATGTTATCGGACCTATCGAGCCTGGCGCATCAAACGGGCACAGGTTCATTCTAGTGGCAATTGATTATTTTACCAAATGGGTTGAAGCAGCATCATATAAGGCAGTGACCAAGAAAATTGTGGCAGACTTTGTCCGCGACCGCATCGTTTCCCGGTTCGGCATCCTAGAGTCAATCATTACTGATAATGGTTCCAATATCAACAGTAATCTGATGAAAGCGATGTGTGAAACATTCAAAATCAAACACAAGAATTCTACAACCTACAGACCTTAGATAAATGGGGCTGTAGAAGCAGCCAACAAGAACATCAAGAAGATACTAAGGAAGATGATAGAGAAACACAAGCAGTGGGACGAAAAGTTATCATTTGCCTTACTGGGATACCGTACAACAGTTCGCACATCAACCGGAGCAACTACATATATGTTGGTTTATGGTACAAAGGCAGTCATTCCCGCCGAGGTGGAGATTCCCTCTTTGAGGATCATGCAGGAAGCAGAACTTGACAACGCAGAATGGGTAAAAAGCCGCTATGAGCAACTAAATCTAATAGATGGGAAGAGAATGAACGCAGTTTGTCATGGTCAATTGTATCAGAACAGGATGTCCAGAGCCTTCAACAAAAGAGTCAAGCCGAGACAATTCACGCCAGAGCAGCTGGTGTTGAAGAAAATTCTCCCGCATTAGGATGAAACCAAGGGGAAGTTCTCTCCTAACTGGCAGGGCCCGTACATGGTTCACCGGGTTCTAACAGGAGGAGCCCTCATACTTGCAGAAATGGATGGATAAGTCTGGCCAAAGCCAACTAATTCAGATGCAGTCAAGCGTTACTATGTATAATTTTTATGCTTTCCTATATTATGAAATTTGAACTACGCCTGACCTTATTCTCGTTTAAGAAGGGATACGTAGGCAGCCCTATGGGTTCGGTCACAATACAATAAAATTTTCATTTCTCCCCGCCATTGGAAACTAGGGCAGAATTTTGAGGAGGACCCTCAAAATTCCGGAGTGAGAAAGGTTGCAATATCTTGAACCGCGTCGCATTCATCGGTTCATCTAAAGAGAACTATTTTCAACTATGTATTTATATTACATCAAAATCGCTTGAACCGCGTCGCGTCGCATGACTACATCAAAATCGCTTTGTTTAGTGACGCTGCCCCAATGAAAACGATGCTGTGCAGGACAAGTGAAGTCCACGGGAAGACGGACTAACCTTCCCCCTTTACAAAACACACAATTTTCTTTGGATGCAGGCACCCAAGACATAAAATTATCAGATACGATTACACACTCATACTTTTTCAGGAATACAACTCTCAGAGTCATCATCTATTTACACGACATCCCCAGCAGCCACAATATCGCAATCAGCTATCTGCTATCAGCTCTCAGCTAAGAGATCTCATTACTATTCCCATCTGCATTTCTCTGCATTGCATAAGGCTATCTTTCTGCCTTCCAAGACTAAGCATTATCTCCATCTGCATTTCTCTGCATTGCATAAGGCTACCTTTCTGCCTTCCGAGACTAAGCATTGTCTGCATCTGCATTTCTCTACATTGCATAAGGCTACATTTCTGCCTTCCAAGACTAAGCATTGTCTCCCTCTGCATTTCTCTATATTGCATAAGGCTACCTTTCTGCCTTCCGAGACTAAGCATTGTCTCCATCAGCATTTCTCTGCATTACATAAGGCTACTTTTCTGCCTTCCGAGACTAAGCATTGTCTCCATCTACATTGAATAAGGCTATTATTCTGCCTTTCGATACTAAGCATTATCTTCGTCCTGCAGGGCTAAAACATCGTCGCTTTATCTCTCTTGCATGGCTGAAATACCACCACATTTTATTTACATCTTAGCACCGGCTGAAATACCGCCACCTTTTATTTACATCTTAGCACCGGCTGAAATATCGCAATTTTATATTTACTCTTTATATCGGCTGAAATATCGCCAAACTTTATTTAAATTCCGCATCGGCTGAAATATCGCCAAACTTTATTTAAATTCCGCATCGATTGAAATATCGCAAACTTTATTTAAATTCTGGATCGGCTGAAACATCGCCAACTTTATTTAAATTCCGCATCGGCTGAAACATCGCCAACATTATTTAAATTCCGCATCGGCTGAGATATCGCCAACTTTATTTAAATTTCACATCGACTGAGATATCGCCAACTTTATCTAAATTCTGCATTGGCTGAAATATCGCTAACTTTATTTAAATCCTGCATTGCTGAAATATCGCCATTTTATCTCTCTTGCATGGCTGGAATATCACCACCTTTTGTTTACACTTTGCATCGGCTGAAAGATCGCCACCTTCTGCATTTCATGGGCTGAAAGATCGCCAAATTGTTCAAAGGCGTCATTGTTCGAAGGCACCATTTGCATAGCCCAAGAGCGCCATGTCATGGCCTGAGGACCCTATTTTATCTTTTGCATATCATTATTCAAAGGCATCATAGTACGGAGGCATCATTCTTATAGCCCGAGAACATCATCGCATGGCCTGCGAATCCTTTATTGTATGCTTCATGGCCTAGGACGTCATGGTCCAAGGACATCATCCTAATCGTCCAAAGACAACATTTATGGTCCAATGGGAACTTGCATCACGTTTAAATTTATGCATAATATATGTTTGTATTTCTCACTTGCAGGAACACCGGCTATCAACGGCCGTCTAAGCAGGAGCGATCCCACTCTGGTTCCCGCAGTCTACCATACTTTAACCACTTTTCTCAACCTAGACATCGCATTCGTCCTTTTCAAAACCTCCATCGGCATATTCCGCCAATGGATCCCGAACTATATATGGCCTGATTTCTGTAAGACCAGAGATATGTAGGCAGTTCAGGAACCAGAGCTCGGTCAAAACCTTTCAAATCGTTTCTTTTGGTCAAAATTGGCCATCATTTCTTTAACCGACAACTCTTTCATCCTTCTTGGGTAAAGAGGGGCAGCTATTGATACCCAATTTTTCCCTATGTATTTTTATACCCAAAATACCTTCAAAATAGCATGTGTATGCATATATAAGCATGCCCATGAGTTTTCTATTTTTTTCCTATTTTTTAAAATTAATTTATTGTCTATTTTAGCAGTATAAAATCCAATAATTATTCTCAAACTATCATTTTTAATAAATAATTTATTTCCATTCTCATATTTACAATAAAATATAATTAAGGTTAATTTTGCATTTTTTTATAAATTTATTTGGCATTTTTAAAGCTAAATGCTTATAATTGCAAGTATAGCCTATTTTATAATTAATAGCATTTTACAGTTACAAAATTATTTTCAGTATTTTTAGATTAATGATTATATATTATTAATTAGGTTAGCGCTTTTAATTTATTTTTAAAATTATTTTAACTATTTTATAAAAATTAAAAGGGAGAAATTAGCTATTCAACATATAGCCCATTATCATTTCAATTTTAGCCCAAAATTAAACCCCAATTCCACCCAATTAAATGACCCAATTGTATTTTTTATAACCCAGACCCCTTAACCCATTTTTAGACCCGTCTAGATTTCCTTTTAATCCTGGTCGTTGATCATTTTGATCAACGGCCCAAATTTGCCCGTTCCTTTTTTAATCCCCTAACCCCTCTACCCCTAATTCATTTGCACAAAGTCGTTGCCTCTAAACTCCTTTCGTCCCCCAAAAACCTCTATAGCTACCCGAAACCCTAACCCTATTCCACCGATCCCCGTCTCACTTCCACCGGAATCCATGGCAATACTGGCCATGGCTAGCCTCTCCTCACTCTCCGTCACCACTAACTTAAGCTATTCGAAGATTGGAGGCCTGACTTCCAAGGACTCCATTAGATATGTCTCAGATCTACAAGATCCATGGCCTCTCCGGCCATTTTCCGGCATGTTCAAATCAATATGAGTCTCTCTGACACAGGATCCGACTTTTCTCAAGACCTTCTCATCCTAGGGTCTTCTCTGCCATTTTTAAACCTTCTAAGGTTCTTTACTCGTTCATTTCTTTTAGATCTGTGACATGCTTGGTCCTTACTTGACGTTTTAAGGGTTTTCCCTAAATTTTCTTTCTCAAAATCGTTCAAATCCTATTTTTAGGGTTTCTGGAAAAAGCTTCTTTAAATATTTTCTGACTTTTTTGCTCTCTCTTATGTGTGCTTGTTTATTTCTTATTATGCTGAAGTTTGTTTTCTTATTTCGATTTTGCAAGATCTTTTTGTTGTTCCCTTCTCACATGTTAACTAGGTTGTTTGTCCTTTACTCTTTACTATGTGTTCATGCTCTTTGATTTTGCTTCACTTTACTAAGTTTCATTGATATTCCTGCTTAGCATGTTCTTGCCTACCTTTTGTCTTGAAACTCGTAGTTTCTCTTGCTTCTATTTGTGTATGTCTGCCTCTCTCAATGACTTTGAATGATTTCTCACCCTGATTCTATTTGAAACCCTAAAATATAGGGGGTTTTATTTGGGTGGATGGCACTAGGGTTTCACTTTGGACCCCTAGGTTTCTAGACTCACTACGAGCCTGGAACTCAATTCGGAATCCTACTTGCTTGTGATTCTAAATTTTCATTATTAAGCTCTTCTTTGTTTGAACGGTATGCTCTATATATGAGGAAAAACTTCTCTTTCAAAAGATTTAACCAATAATTGATTTTGAAATCCCTTTAATCATGCTAGTGATTCAACATTGATTTCTTTTGATTGAATCTCTTTCACTCTACTGACTGTTTATTTTGATCCTTTTGTGTAAAAATCCTAGGCTTGTGATGTTTTCCTTAAATACTTGGTCTTTGTATCTCTTCTGTGATTCTGTACCTACGTTTGAATTATTCTTTCCTTAATTACCTAAGGTTCTTTGTGACTACAAATGGATCCGGGATCCTCTTGAATGATTTTTCAAATTGATACCTTATTTTTACTTTATAAAGACACTACTATTCCATCTTCCCTTAATTACCAACTATGTACTTGACCTTATTTGTGCACTGTAGGGTTTGCTTACCCTAATCAGCCTTAGTAAACTGATTTTTCTTCCTTATTCCATCTTGACTAGCCGTTTGAACTAGATCCCTTAATTAAAGGAATCTAGTTGTCTTAATTGATACTAATTGATTGGTTTCCATGTTTTCACACCCTTTGCCAGCATTGCTTGTTTTTAAAAACTATATAAGGACCTAGTCCTCCCTCTTTCTACGAAGAAGTCAATTCTCTCATAATCAGAAACACACGAAAATACACCACTCACACACTAAACTCTCTTTTTGGTCAATACTATTTTCTAATCCTGCTTTACTTAAGATCTTTTAGAACTGCTGTTTACAATTTGGCTTATTTCAAGGCTACTTTTGCTTACTTAATTTCTCTGAAACTGGTATGTCCATTGTTTAAATATTTGCTTCACCCCCTATGTTTTTACTTTACAGCTTCAGGCTTCTTGTTTACTTTATTGCTTATATGTTGTAATTTGTGCTTCATATCTCCTTTCTTTGCTTCTGTTTCTGTTATCCTAATTATTGTCCAGGCCTTGGCTTGATCCATAATGGATCCTAACTCTCAATGCTTAACTAGCACGTTGGTCAGGGGTGTGCCAGCATCCCAATTGTTGGGCATGACCACTAGCTTGCCCTATCTCTCCCTGATTCCCTTCCCCTTTGTGCACTGACACCTATTCCTAGAATCTTAAGTTTTGCCCCTCTTATAAGCCTTGCTTTGGGATCTTGAGTCCCCTCTGAACTTGGATATCTGTGAGCTGGCCTTTCCACACTGCACTATGTTCTTGATTCTGAAATATTTTGGGGTGTAAGCACTGCCCTGAGTCCCTTTGAGGCTCTTGGAAACTTTGACACACCCCAAATATAGAAAAGTATTTTGGAAATCTGATCCTGGAAGTTGGTTTATCTCATATTATTGGACTTGGAGTCGGAGTTAGGCTGATTAGATGTAGCTGGAATATTCTGATGTAATTTTCACTTTCCCCTCTTTTTGATTCATTCAAGTTGTAATAATTTGTAATAACTATGGGGTATATAGTAAAAATGAGGGATGGTTACTTATTGTATGCACGAGGGTAGATATCATTCTCATTAGGTATTACTTTTCTGCAAATCATGTCAAGTTCTACACTTTTCATATAGAGATCCTGCCTTAGATTCAGTATTTTTCATTAAAAAACATGCTTTGGATTCTGCATATATTTCACTTAGAAAACCTGTCGATAGGGCCTTTACAACTCTGCATTTTGCATTTAGAAAATCTGCCTATAGGACCTTTTATAATCCTGCATTCAGCATCTAGAAAGCATGCCTATATGTTTTTTCGGTACTTCTACATGTATACGCCACTAGGCAGACAACTTTAGGCTTAATGATAGACAATTAATTTAGAGATCATGTCTATAGGATTATTGCAACTGTTAAAATCAATGACACTTAGAAATCATGCCTATAGGATCGGATTAACTGAATCAGCCTCGTGTTGAATCTAAAACCAATCTTAAAATCTATAGATCCTTTTTTCTAAAATCAATAAAACTTTTCCTAAAAAAATTAGAATACTTCTACATTGCTAGATATCCTGCCTATAAGTTCACCTAGGCAAGCCAGTAGGTAATTGATTAACTATATCAGTTATGATAATTACATCTAGTCAGGGCTAATTCGGACTCCTCATCTGGAAAATATATGATGAATCAGCTTATCCTACACCTTAATTAATTCAGACCAAACCAGTATCTAAAGTCATGCTATATTTGCTCCTTGAAGTGAGGAGGCATGTATGAGCCTTAATTGCTATGTGTTTTCCCCAAACTGTTTATGTGTTCTTGCTTGTCGCCTAGAATTTTTTGTCCTTTTGAAACCCTGAAAAGCCCCAACTCCCCTCCCTTTAGGATTAATAGTCTCACTGCCTCCGAGACTGATAGGATTGGAGCGGGTAATAGCATACAATAAGCAACGATACGATTCCGCTCTTTAATACCTTAACGGGGTGGGAAGGGTAGATATAGATATGATAACGGGTGCACTAATAACTGAAGAGTGATTGCTGGCTATTGCATTGATGTGATCCATATTAATCATAAACCTAGGACCTCCCTCCCTCTATTTGCTTTCATCTATCTTTGTGGAATTATGCAAGTCTTTTTCACACAATATCTGCCCTCTTTACCTTTCTCAAGTTCCGATTTACTTGCAATATTGTATGTGAACCCTTTCTATTTGAACCCTTAATTGCCTACTTGATTATGTGAAGTCACAATATGACATGGCCGGGAACCACGCTAGTGGATCTTGAGGGGTGCCTAACACCTTCCTCTTGAGATAATTTCTATCCCTTACCGAACTCTGGTTCTTCAAGCTCAAACCCTTTATAGTGTCCTAATGCACTTAATCATTAGGTGGTGACTCTTCAATCCAAACCCAATTCCCAAAAGGGAACGAGCTGTCCTCCCAAATGTCACAAGCCCAATTTCGCCTTAGAAAAAGAGGCGTCAACAACAATCCTAAATACCCTGTAGCCTCCTGCTTCTAAGTGTGGTGCACGACACACCCATAAACAAGACTCTACTAGACACGGCTTGTAGATTCCCTAGGACAAAACTACTTTGATACCACTTTTGTCATGACCCAAACCGATGGGCCGTGACGGGCACCCGATATCTTACTCAACCGAGTACCAACATAGTGTATGTTTCTTATTACATGATCATATACACGTGACATACGAGCCTATTAGGCCAACATAATCATTTATAGACTCAAAACATATGCTGACAAGGTCGTACAATCTTTCACATATACAACATATGTCTACAAGCCTCTAAGAGTACATAAATATCATAAAGACCGGGACAGAGTCCCGCCATACCAAATAATACACATCTAAATCATACTAACCAAACACGCAACTTGGAAGAAAATGGAGAGCACCAACATCTTTCGCTGAGCCGATAGCCTACTTGGATGGCTTTAGACTTGTCTATATGGATCTGCGGGCATGAAACGCAGCGTCCCCAGATAAAAAGGGATGTCAGTACGAAATAATATACTAATTATGTAACGCAATACACTAAAAGTTGAAACTAAACTGATAATATAATAACTGGAAGTAACTAGAAGTCAAAGATAATCTAAAGATATGCTTACCTGCTGATACTGACTCAACTCTCTCAATATAGTAAGTAAAATAGTTGTCCGACCATGTAAGGCTCATTATATATATGTATATATATAACCGCTCTACCGTAGTAGGTTCGCTCATAGGCGCTCGGCCACATTAGGCTCGGTATAGATCTTACCATATGATCAAAGGTTGCCCAATAGAGGCCTGCCCATCGATTATAGCTTGATGGTAAGGAAAATACTTTAATACTATATATCTAGACTCTCTGCTCTCTTGACTGGAAGAAGAAAATACTCAAATGAATATGAAATTCCGGTAAAGAGAATATTGTAACTTACAAAACTAAGAAAATATACGTAACTTGCGAGACTAACAAAATATACGTAAATTGCGGAATATAATTTTTTCTCTATGCCTCTACTTTACCCATTATTAATGTTGACGCCTACAGTACATTATTATGTCCTATAGTTTCACGGGATTAATTGCTAGCCAAGTATTTAACACGTAAGAACTACAAGTGATACTTTAACTAGCTTAAAGATCTTATTGATATATAATATATAATAATAACCTCTCTAATTATGTTAGTGGCATACGAAAAAGCTTCCATTTACCCTAAGCTGCTGCTAGCATTGAACCTTTCATTAACCTTAGAAGTTGAACATTGTCTTATATATCTTGTACAACATAAAACGAGTAGTATGATGTATCGTTATCAAACTTAAGTAATTACGGTGTCATGCCAAAATGAAGGAAGAGCTTAGCCCTAACATACCTATAGTAGGAACAATTCCGTATAATTATCCCGTTGGAAACCTTCGTGGATTAAACCCAAAAATTAGATTTAAGCTTCTGCCCTTTTGAACTTGAAGAATGAAATTGGCTTGGATTTTGGACGAATGGATTCTGCTCTAGCATTTATGGTTTTGAAACCAAAGACAAAATGGATGTAATCTAAATTTCAACTTGTTCCAACGTTTTCGTTGGATTTGGTTGAAGCTTCTGTTTCAAGCTTATTTGAACTTAAGAAGGAATTGCCTTTGCTCCAAACATATTTGAACTTTAAGAAGAAATTGCTTCCGCTCTTTATTGTTTTTGAGCTTGAAGAAGGAATTTATTTTGCTCTCTAATGTATATGACTAAGACTTAAATGAGTTACACGTTTCCTGCCACTAAGCATATATGACCAATTGGTCATATATTTGAATAATCTGTCTATTGCCACGTGGGGGTGAATTATTAAATTTTTATCCACTTATTAGTTAATTGGGTAGTGTCATGTTACCCGATAATTAATCAATTACCTGCATAATTTAAAAATTACCACAAATCACTTAAAATTCTATTTATTTTTAAAATACTTCATATATAATTTATATATTATACTATCATGGTCATATGATACCTTGCATGGTACTAGTTCATAATTATCGTGTATTATCGATCGACCCGTATTTTATTCCAAATTGGCCATTTTCAACGAAACTCGTTTTCTTTAATTCGTGTACCCATTATCCTTTAGGACACTTATTTATCGCTTGTTATACATAACGTAAATACGTTAACGTGAAAATTAGCTCATCCCCAAGACTACGTCAATTAACTGAAGACGGAACTTTTAATGTACGAAAATACAAAATGTAACAGTTATAGCATCCATAACGGGTGAATATGTCTCTTCATAATCGACACCAGGCCTTTGTGAAATTTTTTGTTCAACAAGGCGTGATTTATATCTTTGTACCTCATTTTTCTCATTCCTCTTGCATACAAAGGCCCATTTATAGCCAACAGGCTTAACATCATTAGGTGTTTGGACTACAAGCCCAGAAACTTCACGTTTTGCAAGTGAATTCAACTCTGATTGGATTGCTTCTTGCCATTTTGGACAATCACGTCTTTATCGATATTCTCCAACAGATTGAGGTTCAAGATCCTCACTATCTTGCATAATGCTAGATGCAACATTATATGCAAAGACATAATCTACCACTATATCCAATTGATTCAAATTTTTCTCAATATAAATTAAATTTATTGATAGTTCCTTATTTCCTTGAGTCTCGAGTGATTTCCTCATGAATATCAGGATTGATTAAATTGTAAATTTTTCATGAGACTCTTTCGCAGTGTCATCTTGATCATTTATTTTCCTTTTTCTAGGATTTCGATCCTTAGAACCTAATGGTTTGCCACATTTTAGGCGTACTTTTGACTCATTAGCTATGATACTAGAAGATTGTCCAACAGGGACATCAATACGGATTAGAACATTCTCTGCGGGGATATGTGATTTTGTTATCCTTTTCAAATTCGTAAATGCGTCTGGAATTTGATTTGTTATTCTCTGCAAATGGATAATCTTTTGCACCTCATTTTTACAAATAGAGGCACGTGGATCAAGATGAGACAATGATGGATATTTTCACAAAATTTTCCATTTAGTTTCACCAATTTCTCCCCCTAATTTTGGGAAAAGTGTCTCGTCAAATTGACAGTCTGCAAATCGTGCAGTAAACAAATTCCCCGTTAATATTTCGAGGCAGCAAATAATGGAGGGCGATTCAAACCCAACATATATTCCTAACCTTCTTTGGGGACCCATTTTGGTGCGATATGGCGGTACTACAGGCACATATACTGCGCATCCAAAAATTCTTAAATGTGATATATTGGGTTCATGATCCAAAACTAATTGCAACGGGGAATATTTATGATAATTTATCGGTATGAGACGAACTAGCATTGTTGCATGTAAAATGGCGTGACCCCAAACAGAAGTGGGCAACCTCGTTTTCATGAGTAACGGTCTTGCTATGAATTGCAGACATTTAATTAAAGATACTGCAAGGTCATTTTGAGTGTAATCATGAGCTACAGGATGTTCTACTTTCATCCCAATTGATAAGCAATAATCACTAAATGCTTGTGATGATGTGACGACCCAAAGGGTCATCACCTATTTTCCTCATCTGTTCAGTGCTTCTGAGGTCTTGAAAATCTTATTTTCTATCACCTCGATTTGCGTGCATAGTCCGAGTGCGTAGCCGAAAAATTTTTGTGTTGAAATATATAAATTTTGTGAGAAATTTGAAGAATTTTGATATTAATATAATTATAGTAGACTTTGGTCAACATTTTTGGTAAACGGACTCGGACCCGAGATTGGACGATCTTGGAAGGTCCGTAGAAAAATATGGGACTCGGGCATATTCACGGAGTCGAAATCCGAGGTCTAGAACCTGAGTAAAAGAATTTTTCTGTTAAATTATTTTTCTGAAATTATTAAGAAAAATAAAAATGAAAATTGATTAAAAGACTATGGTATCGGGCTCGTATTTTAGTTCCGACGCCCGGTACAAGTCTTATATATTGTTTAAGCGCTTCTTGTAAAATTTGGTCGAATTGACGTGTTTCGGACCTAAATGTCTAAAGTTGGAAGTTTATGAATTTTGAAATGAAAATGATGATCTTGAGGCTTGATTCAATGATTTTGATGTTATTTTGGCAATTTGATCGCTCGAGCAAGTTCGTATGATGTTTTTGAGTCAGTATGCATATTTGGTTTGGAGTTCCGAGGGCTCGGGAGTGTTTCGGAGGTGTGTCGGGTGGTTTTTCACTTAGAAACATAGCAAATTTTCTTCAGTTGTTGCGATCGGATTTGTTCTTCGCGAACGCGGCCCCAGGCTCGCGTTCGCAGTGCCTTGTTATCTCCTCCATCGCGCTCGCGTGTTCTCTACCGCGATCACATAAGCTAAATTCAAACCCCAGTATTTCCCTTCATCGCGTTCGCATTTAGGCCGTCGCGATCGCGTTGGTCTATTCTGTTTTCTATCGCGTTCGCGTCCCTTTGCACGCGTTTGCGTAGGCCAATCTTGAACTCCCCCAGTACTTCTTCTACGCGTTCGCGTTCCTGATCCACGCATTCGCGATCCATTGCCCAGTTATCCTTCGCGAACGCGGCCCCTTTCCCGCGAACGCGAAGGCCAATTTTGCCCAGCGAATTTTTAAGACTAAAAACAGAACCAGTGACGGGAATTCTTCACTT